>JAOTOM010002717.1:0-115340 GCA_034440615.1 Ashinkailepas kermadecensis
ACAAGGCGGCACCACCTCTGCACCCATTAGCACTAAACAATACACCCTATGAAGCGATATGTTGAGATTTTCACCACGCGAAACCATACATTTTCAGAGCGCTCTGCGCCGGAAGCTTTCAGCACGTTATTTTTATTTTATTTTTTTTTTGGGGGATTCGCCCCGTCCCTTGGGAAAATCTTGACTGCGCCACTGTGAGCAGTTGTTATTTTTCTCGTCATATGGGATTCGAGGGTTAGGTCTTTGGATAGAGGGTTTTGTAACAATAACTCAGCTAGGCAAGACTCTAAAATGTTTCTCGAGAGCCTAAGCTAAGGATATTGATAATCCAGGAGCATATCCAGGGAGGTTAAGGGGATCATGTCTCCCCCACCAATTTTGAATGAAGATTTGCACTAGAATTAAATTTTCTCGAAATCTAAGAACATTTTATGAGATATATTGTCTTAAGCAGACCCGAAGCATGTTCATGTCTAATGAGGTTTCTTCCAAATCGGATATTTGTAATTGCTCCCCATGCAAGACTTCTAGATCGGCGGCCTCTGTGGGTGTTAAGCTAGAAGGGAGTAGAGTATTAGCATTAGGCTAGGGGATTCGGATTGTAGAGTAGTGGTATGTGTGTTATAACAGTATCAGTCATTGCAGAAGTTAACGATGTAAGCAGTGGTAGGTCGGAGAAAACTGCAGAAGCACGCAAGACCCTGAGTGGCAGCATAGTTGACACTGGGACTAGATGTATGGTGACATGATTCCTTCAATCCTCCAATCCTCCAATGGTGGGAGCGAGTACCGAGTGGTACTCAAGGGCCTGGGGGTTAATGATGGGATAACTGGGCTTTGTCTGAAAGGGGTTGACGTTCGTATACTTGCGGGGATGACTCTTGTGGCAAAGTAGACAGTACATTTTGATTTTGGTTGGATAGTATATTGATAGTAGATGCTCGCCTTAAATGGGCTTCATTTGATCTGAAAATGAGTAGAGCTGCTAAACAGGGATACGGAGATAATTTTGTTCAGGGGCACCCAATCAAAACGCATCATGAAACAGAGGCTGCTTTTAGCGCGGAACATTCTGTTTTTGGCCTAGTGAAAATCTCAAAATCGCTTCCAACTATTGTATTTGTTTGCTCTAAGGACGGGGTGGGGCCGGGCCCGCGCTTGGCTGTGCCTTTGCTGCTAAATAGTAGGTGTGAGGAGCTCCTACGAAGCTTTCCTTGGTCAGGAGACTAGGCAGGTTGTGGGGGTGGGGTGGAAAAAGCGTAAGGCTAGCAAAGAAAAACATATATTGTCAGTCATGCTTTTACACAAATCTCAGAAGTGTTAGGAACAAGATTATGAAAATCAAATACGTGGCATCTGACGAGCCTTTCCGGTTCTAATGGAGACCAGTCGGAGGGCAGGGCGATACCAACCACTCCCCCTGACATGCTTTCAGTTCCTATCATTTTGTTATTCCCATGCAGTAGCGTATTTGAAATCAGCCGAGAAGGCGGGGTTGCCAACCCGAATTTTCGAAATGAAGACTGTTGAATGGGGTAATATAGCATACAAAGATGATGCTAAAGAATAAAAATTGCAACATGTCCTAACCTAACCTAGCCTGGCATCCCATATCAGGATTTTTTAAATGGAAAATACAAACATTCTTTCGTTCTTAAAAGCATCGATTTAAAAACCCAACGTAATTGAACAATTTTTGTAAAATTTCAAACCCAATTTATAATATTTCCTAAATAAAAAATGATAACCTTACTTAGCCTAACCAATCCTGGCTCTTTTGTTTGCTTCATGGAGGTAAAATGTATGGAAACTTACCTCGTGAATACCCTAAAGCGCAATAATACCGATTGCCTTCCCAATGTTACAATGCTATACCCCTGAAGGGAACTTCTCCTGCATACTTCAAGGGCATTTTGAAGTTGGCAGCAAAAACAGAATGCAAAAGTATGTAGGTACTTAACGAGGGGGATTATACTTTGCATTCACTAATTCTGCCCTAGAGAGGTTATCTGGGCGACATCTGCACTGCAGTTGTGGAACTATCCACATTTTCAGGCATCTATGCGAGGCAAACTTGACCCCGTACACCAGGCCCCCCAACAGTTGCCCCGTGCGCCATGCATGCCACTGCTGAATGCACAATATGCATGTCCTTGCCGTGACTGTTTCGGTGCGTAGTCTTTTCTGGAAGAAGAACAACTCACTTTCTGCCGCTCAGAATTCATGCTTGCGCTGCGCTCAGCCCACTTCCGGTGTAGGTTATGGCCACTGTCAGTGACACTAATACCTATGAGTCACCCGACGTGCTCTTGATTCGACAGATACCTAACCAATCAACTAATCATATTAGTTGCTTTGTTGGCTGAGACGGCAGCCCAGCATCCCCTTCAGTTTCCCACTAGCAGCCCACTCGTCGCCCCACCGCTCGGGGTCATGGGTCAGGGCTCTGCAGACGACACCTAACACCTCAGAACTATCAGTACAACTCTGTTGGGCCCACGTCGGCCTGATGCGACACTCCTGGCCGACCCCAGATAGTACGTCTTACCAAATTATGAACTACGGGTCTCATATGTCAGCGTTTCGCAGCACAGGGAGTCACTGGACTCAAAGACCCCATATTAACACGCGCACTGGAGGGAGGAGGCGAAATCCGCCCACCCCTCCGGTTTTTTGCAAATAACTGCAGATTTTACCGGTCGATATGCGCGATTTTCTGCGTACCTGCTTAGAAATGAACAATGAGTCGCTTAAAGCAAGAAAAATGGAAATCGGCCGATTTTTTTTCAAGTTAGGGACCGTTAAAGTAAAACAATTATAGCGCCAGACCACAAAAATCAGCGCTGATGCGCTTCCCGTATACTCGCAAAGGGGAAGTGTTCTTGGCAACACTAGCGAGTTGTTTGATGTATATTTGTATGCTATATAGCTTCAAAGTCATGTTAGGTGACCGAGGTCAAGTCAGGTCAAGTTCATGACAGGTTAATGGAACCAAACTTGATCAACTGGAATGTTGTCATAAATGCATTACTGTTTGTAATTTGTACTGTTTGTCATTGCGTTTCCATATTTTATTCATGTACTTTTCCATACTTTATTCATGCACTTCACTCCTTTCTTCACGAAGCCGATTGCTCCGAGCTGCCCGACGGAGCAGTCGGGCGGGCGGCCCGGTTCCGGTAACTGGAACAGGTAACTGACCTGACAAAGTGGTACTACATAGGTGACCTGAGGTCAAATGTTGGGTCTAGCATCTGCATTGCATCATTAGTAATGTCCAAAACATCACGGATGCCCATTTTGAGGCATTTAAACACAAACACAGCGATCCATAACGATGACAAGCCAAGCCACACAAAACCAGCAAATTTTGCCAATTTGACCTCATTTGACCTTGAAGATATTGACCTAAGGTCATGAAATTTGCACACAATAGAGTTCACTACCGTACCCAATCCACCATGTGAATTTCGTTCCTCCAGCTTTCCTAGGAGCCGAGATCTTAGGGGGGGGCGGGGCGGAATCCACCGCCCCCCCCCCTCCGGTGCGCATAATTTTCAGAGGCCCTCCAGGGCGCGTGTTAAATGATTTAAAAAAAAAACATAATTCATGATATGATAATCCCATAAAACATAATTTTGCAATAGTTTCACAGCGAAGGAAACAATTTCGTCAGTTAATCATATACACCTGGTTTCAAATATTCCAGCGATAACATAGATATATCAATTACCAATCACACTTGGTCAATGCAAAATACATGGGAGGAGAGAGCAGCGCTCGGACCCGCTGAAAATCTTTGAAAAATAATGCAATCATGGGGGTGCACCTTCAGTTCATGGAAGGCATTTCAGGCCTTGGGATCGTAATGTAGATCTACGGCGCACACCTTCGGACCTTTTTTGGCTTATTGGGTGGTTAACGACGCACTTTATGCACAATCACGGCTAATAGCGTCACCCACACTATTTCGCCGGTGGGCCGCGGGATTAGGAAATGTCCCGAGCGGTGCTAGTGTTGAACTCAGAATCTTTGCATCCAGAACTCAACATCCTAACTACTCGGCCATCATCGCGCCTTTCAGACCTTCGGTACGGATTTTTGTTTTCAGGTCGGGGACATCCTCCATCCATCTGGGACACCCAGCCAAGCTTTGGGCACACCACTTGTAGGACAGCACTTGTGCCTTCGGCGCCCTGTGAGCCAGTAAACCGGCCTTTTGCGCCTAAGGGATGGAGGGGCACGACCCAAAGACATACGCCAATGTTTGTATGTATAGTAAACCTGGAATGATTATGGGAGTGAGCTACAAGGTAGAGTGAGCTACAATTTGATATGTCCACAGGTGCACCGGGTCAGATATTCGTCGCTTCATGATGAAGGTTCCGGTGCACATTTTTCAAATGCATGCCTCCAAGGCATACGTGTTATTTTTCGGACTCGGGAAAGCACTGAATAGCAGGCTATGGTGTCCATGTGTTGCCACGTTTGCAATATTGGGGATAAGGACAACAATGTATTCCCTGAGGGGCACTACCTCCCATGACCACCACATGAGCTAGACGATGTCAAAGTCGTCAGCGTTTCTCATTTTAGTCTTCTCATCTAAAATGAGACTTCTTATCGAAGTCTCATTTTAGGGTAGCTGGTTTGACAGCTCTCTGAGAGCTGTCAAACCAGGGCTTCGAAAACGCTTACTCGTTTTGCACATCTATGTGCAGATATTTATCCAAGGAAAACGCAACCATAATTTGGGTGACCATGGGCCAGGTCACGAGATTAGGTGAGAATAAAAACTGGTTTTTGCTTCCCTGTTTATAATTCCAGCCCAACAATCATAGCGGAATAGCCAGAATATGTTGCAGAGCCCGTTGTCTTCCAAAAATGTGCAGTTTCACGTCGCTGTCAGGTCTGGTCACTGGGGTATGCTCCAAAATAGTGAAGGTGGGAAAAGTGAACTAACAAAGTAATGTGTCATATATTTCGTCACTGCCAGGTGGTAGCTAGAACATATAGTTTAGTGCTGCGTAGCCTCTGGCTGGGGATCTGTCTTGCTCTAGGATAGTGCTTAACGACAATCCAACTGTTGCAGGTGACTGCGGCTCTCAACGGCGGCACCGGTCTGCGATTTGTGGCGGGGAGGGCGGGGGGGGTACAGGCGGTCTTCGAGTACAGTCGACTTGTCCTAGCCGTGTGGGACGAATGAGCACGCATCTGTCCACCGAGCTGGGCCCGAGACCGAGCACCGACCGTGCCACCTGTGGGGCACGTTCCTGAGCAACATGTTGTAAGACACGTGCCGGCGCGGCCAGTCTGGCCGACACGTGCTGCAGTTTATTTAATCAAGAACTGTAAGTGCCTGGTACGTTTTGGATGTGTCTTGTTGTAATACATGAAATATTGCTCAAAGCCGTCTGACAACCGTACTTGTGCCCCACAAGTATATTACTGAATTTCCGAAAAGTTTACCTTCGGCGTAACCTTGTGGAGCGCCTAATTGCCTTTTAACCGGAAAATACCCTTTTCCTCATAACCTCATCTAATGCGTTGACTTTATGGGCGGACGTTCCCTCCCAATTCCCTCGACTCCACACATACCAAACGTTAAATACAATGTGTACACCGGGGAAGGATATGCTGGTGAATGTACCCTCCTACGCATTGCTATTCACCTGGCCTTCCTTCATCCAGTGAGAATGCTATGCCCTGCCCTTTACTCCAACCATGCTCATGGTCCGACACCAACTTTTCAGTTCAGTTCGGAAGCGACGAAATTTCAATTTATTTCGGTGTCGAGGCCCCAGGTGTTACCATCAGTCCTCATCTGAAATGGGACAAGCACATCCCCACAATCGTTCAACGATGTTGCATGCTATTTGTCGGCCTGGCTAGAATGTGCCACATGGTGCCAAAGGCACAAAGCGCATGCTCATCGAAGCGACAATCTTTCGGCATGCTCGATACTACATCGGTGTCTGGGAAGCTGCACTGCGGCGTAGAAAAACCAAAGGCCATCAATGTTAGTGCTCGTATCATGAGTGGCTTAGGCCGACGTGAACATGTGACATCGGTGTTGCGAGAGTTGGGATGGAGACGAGTTGATAGCGTACTCAAAAGACATGCCCTTGCGTTGATGCGCTAGCTCCTGACAACACCAAATGCCAAGTCATAAAGAGCCACCACAGGGGTCCATCTGGGTTCAGCCTGTCTGGAAAAGGTACTAAAAATGTACATACTCTCACCCTAATCAATCCCTTATCTCAAGTTCCTAGGAAGCTATATATCACAGCCTATCTAGCACCAATTCACTTGCTTTTGCATAACACACTCCCCTTGTGCTACCATAGACAATCTCATCAGTATCACATCCCGAAGGAAGGTGCTGAATCCACTGCTAGGTACACCCTATATATGGTTATAAAACGCCCAGACTCAATAAGAGACCCAATGGCCCATTCAGTTCAGTCTGCAAATGGAAGATAATTTAAACCTGAAATGAGCAGGTCTTGCTACAGAAAGACCTAGACGAGCCTGTGAAGTGGTCAGAAAAATGGCAAATGAAATTTAATTTTGATAAGTGCAAAATCATGCATGTAGGTAGGCAGCATATCAAGGCTCCATACTTGATGGGTGGCCAAGTATTATCTGTGCCTCAGCAGGAGAAGGACTTAGGTGTTATTTTGAACACAAAATTGGGGGCATCAGAACAGACCAAAGAAGCCAGGAAGAAGGCACTAAGAATGCTTGGGGCAATAAATAGGAATGTATCATACAAAAGTGAGGAAGTCATCAGGAAGCTTTACTGTGCATATGTCAGGCCACATCTGGAATATTGCGTCCAAGCTTGGTCCCCTAGTTAAGAAAAAGATTGTTCGCGGTTAGAGAGAGTATAAAAGAGGGCAACAAAAATGGTGAATGGTATAGGCAACCTGGTATATGAGGAAAGATTGAAGAAACTGAATATGTTTTCACTTAGATATACAAGGCTGAGAGGAGATCTAATCGAGGTCTTTAAATTTGTTAATGGTCAGGAACAGGGTTATCTCAGGGAACTGTTTGAATTTAACAGAAATGATGCAATTCGAGGTCATAGATTCAAAATTAAAGTTAATCACAGCAGGACAAGGCTAAGACAGTCCTTCTTCACCAACAGGGTAGTAGAACACTGGAACCAGCTGCCAGAAACCATTGTCAGTAGCAACACACTGAACATCTTTAAGAACAGCATAGACAATCATTATAAGAATAGGGGGGTTGTTTTTCTGTATTCCAGGGAGAGTTGATCAACACATTTGGTGGACAACTGGTTCAGTGTACAGAGTGCAACCAAGAAGGGCCCTTGTGGCTCATATTTGCACTGGTCTTTTATGTCTTTATCTCTAAACCTAGTAAAAAGACCCTCCACAACCATCCCACATCCCGAAGAACCAGTCTTCTAACATCCCACAAACCCATCAATGCCCATCCACCCCAACTTTCCAGCCCTATTCCCCCGATCTCCCTCAACACATGTGGATTGCATGCCCTATCAATAATCCTCAAACTACATCCATGCCCGCTTAAAGGGGTCTGTGCCATGCACACCTACTTAACATGCATCTCTTCCCATCCATCACAAATTAGAACTGAAAAACAAGATTTTCCTGTCTAAAAAATTTATCCACCCTACTTTTAAATACATTCGATGAGGAACTGCCTACAACATCAGCAGGCAGCCCATTCCACTGATCAACAACCCTTTGACTGAAGACCTGTTGTCGCTTAACTGTCCGACACCCTAACTTGTCTAACCTGAATTGATGACCCCTATGTGATACTCTAAGCTGAAGAGCGTCATTTAAATTGACCTGATCTAGTCCCTTAGCAATTTTGTACATTTCAATCATGTCCCCCCCGTAGTCTCCTATACTTGAGTGAGTACATATCTAATGTCACAAGCCTTTCTCTATATTATAATTACCTATGCTATTGATGAGTCTAGTTGCTTTGCGCTGCACTCTCTCTAACTTGTCTGTCTTTTTCTAGGTAGGGGCTCGAAGCTTGTACAGAATATTCTAAGTGGGGTTGCACATATGTTAAGTACAGTTTTTCATGACTTCCTTGCTTTTATACATTACTTGCATTGCATTACTTGCTGAGCATTCCTGAGCTAATTTGATTTCAGCCAGTCTTGTGGATGCCCTAACACACCTAACTTTATTTCTAGCTATTTTATATGATTTGAGGTTTACCTCAGAGTTAGCATATTTTAGTTTTTTGAATGCCTGTTTCTTTGACTCCAATAAATGCTTCACTTCCTCGGTCAGCCATGAAGGGTGCTTAACCCTGGTTAATCTAATTTGCCTATTTGGAATGAACCTATCCTGATCTTGAAATAGTTTATATTTTATCTCCACATTTCATAAGCATCTAAGCCTTTCAATAAGTCCTCCCAATTAATTTCATTCAGGAAGATCCTGAACCTCTTGTGATTCCCTTTAGCAAAATTTTTTATTAATGTCTTATTGGTTCCTACAATTCCAACATTCAATGAGAAACGTATAATGTTGTGATCACTATTACGCAAGGTCTCTCCTATGTTCACGTTTTGTACAAAATTTTCCTCATTAGTAAGCACAAGATCTAATATTTCATTTTATCTTGTAGGTTCATGTATCATTTGAAAGAAGAAATTGTCCTCAAAACAATCCATGAAACTTCTTCCTGATATGTTTAGACCTATAGTTTTGCTTCCCAATCCTATTATGTTAAAATCCCCCAACAAAACAACTCTCTCCTGTGCTCTCCTACTTATTTCTTCCTGCATCAACCTGTCCATGTTTTCATCCTGGTCTGGAGGTCTATAGAATGCCCCAATCCTAAATTTTGTTCCACTCTTCAGAATTATATCTAACCCCAACGATTATATTCCTTCATTATGTACACTATCATCTATGGAATGACATTTCATTACTTGTCTGACATACAAGAGTATACCTCTTCCTATCCTTGCCTTCATTTGATAAGCATGCATGTTGTAGCTTGTCAATTCAAATTCTTGCAAGTTGTCTCCAAAAATGCTTTCATAACCCTGCCTCTGTTATGCATACCAAATCTAGCTTTTCAGACAACATATATGCATGTAGTTCCCCAATTTTATTCCGAACACTTCTGGCATTAACGTAAAACATGATAAACTATTCCTTCCCTTTCTTGCAAGACTTCTCTCTTTATCAGCTACATCCCCCCATGACCTGCCTAGTCTCCCTGTTTCCTATTGAGAGCTTCCTCATACCTATTGCTGAGCAATTCAACTCCTCTCTTGCTCAAATGTAACCCATCCAATGCAAACATTTCAGTCCTCCCCCAAAAGTCCCCCCAACAAATCCAAGAACCCCACCCCAAGTTCCTTGCAAATATTGGCCACCCTGATATTCAGCCCAATGGCCCTCGAGTACCACTCTATGCTTGTGTTTACCATAGGGAGGATGGATGTTACCATCTTGCGTGGAAAGATCGTAGAACTCCGCGGTGTCCGCCAGCCATACACAGTCGACCAGAGAACTGCCGCCGGCTGAAGCTACCTCGTGTTCTGAAAGTTATCGCTCCGAAGCTTTCTATTTCGGGTCACAAACAGCTGAAATCCTGTCCCATCAGATGTTAGGCACCCATCAGATCATAGCAAACTAATGGTTGATGTGACCGCAGGGGGCATCACGCATGTTCGATGCATAGTAGGTACCGCAGTGCCGGGTCGAAGAACAAAGTGCCTGTTTTGTGCACAGTATGTCGGTTCATGCGTGGTCGTACGAAAGCCAGCTTTGTATAATTGACGTGGATGCCATGAATCCATTTCATCCAGGCTCTGAATATACTCTTTCATCTCATCTCAGCTTTTCCTACATTGAACCCGATACTTCACTTCCGTAAACACGAATGAGTAATGGAGCAACTAGCCTGAAACATGGCTGACATATTTATTAACTATGCACATCAAGGCGTATCTCTGTCCTAGTTGACTTATATACTACCGAGACAACTGCGACACCAAAACGAGCTTCGCTGTGGCCTTTAACTTGTTTGTCGTGTTATGGGTGGAGTGTTACCGGCGAATAGGTCCCTGTCAGGACATCAGGTCAGTAATCGCGACCTTAAATGAAATGTCGAGATAGGAGGCTACTCGGCTCAAGACGAGTAGCTCTCGTATCCTCGAGAGCACTTACCCTGGGCCGGTAAGTGCTAACATAGAACCAAATGAGAAAGCACCCTTGAATGTTTTCAGGGCCTCTTGCAAGCAATAGCCGTGCATCCCTGAAGTACATGCAATATTCCACCAATGAACGCGGTAGCATCCTTCACATTATGACAAAATACAAGGATCCCCAAAGCAATGGCCTTGAACAAAAGTATATGGGATCTTTGCGGAGATAGTTATGAACATTAGCTATGGCTTACATTATATGTTCCTGATTTCTAGTGATTTTCAGTGTGAAGCCGTCTCATGAAGACCACACTTCAAATGTGCTTCGTATTCCCGAGCAGGGGCCTCCTTAAAGGTCAGGGGAGCGACACCCTTCCCACCCTCCTCACGGCAAGGGGAAACGTCCCCCGCCTCTCCCCCGCGGTGACTGAGTCAGGAAGCGCATTGGACTGCCTCTAGGTTTTCAGCTTTGGCCCGCAATCAGAAATATGTGAAAACACGGCCCTTCCACGCCGTGGGCACGTAGCGATGATGGGCCCGTATGTCGAAAGCTCATGGGCCACCTCCGCAAAGGTGTGTGGGACGATATACATTGTGTTTCACTCACTCAGAGAAGTGGGTTGAACGGGTGTCCAACTTCCTCCCCTCCCCTATAGCAGAACCCTCGACTGCAACTAACCTCCTTCACTGCAAGAGATTCTGTGTTGGTAGCGGATCAAAATGTACGGATAAATGTGAAACATTTGTGAGAAAAGATAGCAATCTCCACACAACATCCGCTTTTATCATTTGCCTTATAAATGCTCGCTAACTATACACAAGTTATGAGCTCATTCAGTGGCATAACCAGGACTTCCCCTGAAGGAGTGGAACACATCTGATCAGAGGGCCACCGAACCAATGGAATCCCACATGCTATGCAGCAAGACTTGACAATTTGTTCAGGTGCGAATATAGAGATATGGAGAAAGGCTTACGGCATTAGATATGTACTCACTGAAGTACATGAGATTTTCAGGTTTTTCCGTCAAAGGATGGTTGATCATTGGAATAGGCTGATTGCTGATGTTGTTGGGAGTCCCTCATTGAATGTACCTAAAATATTGTGGAGAAATACGTTAGATTGGAAAATCTTGTTTTTGTAATTATAATTAGTGGTAGATGGGATGACATTCGCGCTATTAGGTGTGCATGGCACCTTTAAGCAGCCATGCATGGAGCTGAAAACTTTTGATGGAGGACTTGATCCACGCGTGTGTTATGCGGGACTGAGTGAACAGGGCTATATAAGTATTGGTAGGTGTATAGGATGTTGATGGATAGTTTCTTTGGAATTTAAAATGTGGTATTGGTTGGGGCACTGATAATATTTTGTCCACCCTTGTAGTATTTTCCCTTTACTGGCTTAACCCGGTTGGATCACTGGGGTTCTTATTAGGTCTGTTATTATCTATGAGGTCTATTATCTGGGCCTCCTAGCCATCAACAGGAGCTCCTGTTGACAACCTGTGACCTTCAGTGCTATTAATGGACGTCCTTTTCGTCTGATGGGGCCTCCTGCAGATCGTATGGTGTAGCCTATCGACGAACGGTGCCTGATATATAGGAACCAGACACATAGGAACCCCTGATGGGGTTCCTATGTGTCTGGTTGGGCCTCCTATCGTTAAGCAGGGTCTTCTGTTGACCATCGGGGACCTACTGTGCTTCTGATGGAGGCCTATTGGACTGGTAAAGCATTCCTTGGCCTTTTTAGGCCTTGTCTTGATCTGGCGGGGCTTTCGTCTGGTCTGATGGTACTTTCTCTTAGTCTGGTAGCGACAGGCTGTTGGTCATCTAACCTCCTTCTGGACATCTGGGGCTTCTTGTGTTTTTGATGCGGCCCCTTCTTGGTCTGGTTTGGGCCTCTTCTTGGTATGATGGGGCCTCGTGTCCGTCAACTAGGGCCTTCTATGGACAACGGGCATCCCGTGTCTATTATGGGGCCTCCATTTGGTCTGGTGAGGCCTTCTATCAACTAAAATTGGCGTCCTATAGACGGCTATATAGGGTCTCCAAATGGGTCAGATGGAGAATCTTGCGTGATTGAGGGGTCCTGCAGTGGATTTGGTGGGATGTTTTAACATGGGTTACATGGAGCATCATATGGTCTTTTTCAAATGCCAGAATGTGATTGGAGGAGGATACGTTTGCCCTCCTGGCTAACGTCAGAGGGCGGCTGCAACCGATGACGCCGTACTGTGCAACAAATCCTGGGGCCTACGCAAGCTCCAGGCGATGTCCCCATTACTCCCTCCATTGGCTACGCCACGGACCTTATTCTTGCTAAAGGTTGCAGCTTGGACTAATCCCAACCTGACCGTGGAGTCCCATGAAGTCCTGAATGACGTCATGTGATGATGAATATTGGGATTTGGGTAAGGAGTCTTGGGGACTCTTTACCAAATTGAGTGTCTCCTCATGCAACCCGGCGGCCGGTTTCATATTCCATGGTTCTCTTCTCCCGTCTTAGGCGTCTTAGGTGTCCCTTAGGTGTCTTCTACACCGAGAGTCTCCCCTATTGCGTGGTCCTCCCCTGCTAAATTAGGGGTCTTCTGTCACGTCGCAGGGCTTCGTCTTCTAACCCAGATGTTTCTCACCCATCTTGGGAGCTTCCCCTTGTACCTTGGGGGACATCATCTCCAATCCTACTGGCTTCCTCTCACGTCTTGTAATCCTCCTCAGTGCATGAGGCCTCCTTACCTGTCTTTGGGCCTTTTCTATCTTGGGGGATTGCTTGCCCGTCTTTGAGGCTCCTCCTGGGTCTCAGTTTCCCTTCGAGAGGCCACGGCCTCTATCCCTGGGGCCTCTTTTCCAATCTTGATGGAGTACCGATAAATTACTTTTATTTCCTAAAAACGTCAGCTTCTAAATTTGCAGCCTTCTGTCCTGCTTCAGAGGCCTTTTTTATTTCCTAGAAGGAGTTTTTTTATCCATTTTGTGGGCCGCTTGTCGCATCCGGGAGCCATCGCTCCTATCTTATTGCCCTCTTATCTCGTCTTTGGGGCCTCCTTTCATCCGGGGCGGCCTCCTTTCCATTCTCCCGCCTTCTCTTCCAAAGTGAAGCTCTACCACGCTTGGGAGCTCCTTTTCTCCTCTTGGGGCATTCTCTTAATTTAAGGGCTTCCTTTCAGTGGAATCTCAGTGGCATTTTCCCAAGTCATGTTGGGGCTTTCCATGCCAGTATTGGGTCTCCTCTTCAACTATATGGCCTCCTTTCCTATCTCGGGGCATCTCCTTCCAAATTATGGACGTCCTGCCACACCTCAGGAGCCTCCTAGTCTAAGCTGGGTGGCTCTATGCTCGCCTTGGTGGCGAGCATAGGCGAGCATAGGCATAGGCGAGCATAGGCGAGCATCACATCTTGCGCAATGTGATCGCCTCTTATCTTCCAGTTGCTTTCTCTAGGAAATTAGGGGCCTCTTTCATGTCTCCGAGGGACTCGTCTCAATTCCTGGAGTCTTATTTCTCGTTTTAGATGTGTCCTTGCGCGTTGTGGGGCCGTCTCCCATATTCCATGGTCCTCCCTAATCTTCTGGGCCTCCCCCTACGTTCGGTGGCCAGTTGCACTATTGTGGGCTTCTTCACATAAACCAGGAGTCTTCTCTATATTAGAGGCCTCCCCCACGCCTCGAAGACCAGATTTATTATGGACAAGCTCTACTCGTCAGAGGCGCAACCAAGGGGACGGAGGCTTGACCCCCGGTCCCTTAGTAAACAAAAATACACTAGATTAAGCAAGACAATTTTAGATTTTCACCATGCAAAACCAAAAATTTTCGGCGGCTTCGCGCGCCCAAATCAGTCTACATTTCCTGATAGTAAAATTTTGGCCCGTCCAGTTTAAGAAAATCTTGGCTGTGTCGTTGCTACCCGTCTTAGGTCTTGGATCTTGGAACTCCATCTCCTATCGCACTGGCTACTTCTCTATCTCAGGGACCTTCTCTAGTTCTTTTGGGCCTCCTTGCCAGTTTTCGAGGCATTCTCTTCTGTTCAGCGGGCCTCCGAGACCGTCTTCAGGACCCTCATTAGGCCGTTGGACTTTTTTCTCCTTGGGACCTCCGTTTCTAAATGAAATTCCTCCTCTCTCGTCTTTGGGACTCCTCCGTGTTTCGGACTACTACCCACCTGAAGGGTCACCTCGTACGTCCTGATGGACTCCTGCTCTCTCTTTCCCAGGGTCATTGCTTCCCATCTCTTCTGTCCTTTCCTGTCCCATTTCTGGAGATTTGTGAGACTTCCTACAGAAACGAGCTCTGATTTTTATCTATTATTAATTGTCTGGATAATGGCGATCCTCAGTGTGAAGCCTTTCTTCTAGAGAGCACTTCAACTTTTCTGTGCGTTTCCGGGACGGTGCCTCATCAGATGTCAGGGGGAAAACGCCGTCTTCCACAGGGTATGGGGCGACTGTCGTCGCTGCATCCCCCCGGTGGCGACGTCCTGGTCCAGTGTACCTAAATTCGCTCAGCTAGCCGTCAGGATGTAACGATAAATTATTTATGAATAGTTTGTTATAGCCAGTTCAAATGTAACCGCAAGTAGCTGGTCCCTTCACGATATTTCTGTGTTTGGGAGATATTCTAATTTGAAATGAATTGACATAGTTTCCTCCACACTTATCATCGTGAATCTTGAACCGTTACTTCTCACACCACAATCAGGCAACAGTAGTGTCCACAGAGCTGACATAGCAATGGCCGCGGGGCGAGGACCAGCACATCCCACACCAGGCGTAATTACATGCCTGCATATCCTACTAAAAATTCCCAAACAACTGTACGACTATCCGCTAAAATAGGGTTGTTTCTTTATTGGTTTTACGACACGTCGACCGTTCGGTCGATCTCTGACGCCGATTGGTCGCGGGCGAAGGGTAGCGACAGGCGAGACTCGAACCCACAATCTTTCGATTGTGAGACGAGCAACTAACCCCTAGACCACTCGTCCCCCCCCACACTAAAATAGGGCGTTTGTTACAGATTGAAGTCAAATCCTTATCGAGCAAAGCACACATTCTACTCATATGAAGAAAACAAAACTGGGGATATGCTTTTCACGTTTCATGTTCCACGGACAGATGGCCGTTTTGGCTGGTGGCATACCCAGGATGGTATCCTGACAACGCCTCAGTTAATGAATGCCTCTCTGAAAGTCACATTAGAGAGCGTGGACATTGAGACTGAGAAAAGTGCAACTTGCATGCATGGGAATTAGTTCTCCGATGCTTTTCGGGCACTTTTCTGATAAAAGGTGCACATGTCATCGAAACGATAGATAGATCTAAACGAGCGACTTATCTAAGCCTTCTCCAGTGGTGTAAATACCCCACAATTTTCGCTCATCTGTGGCAAGGATCGAACAGGTTTTCAATTGGGTAAATTTCCTCGCTTTCATTTCCCCTCTCCTTCACGATTTTGAGCATTAGGCTACGAATACATGATGAACTCGAAATAGGACTTTTCACAGACACATAAGACCGCACAGATACACTATTAGGATGAATAGCACACGTACTGTTTTCACATTTCAAATGATGTTGCCGTTGGTGACCATCAGGCAACGGTCCTCGGTGTACACGATTATCATGTATGGACACACATTGTCCTCGGTATTCACGATAAACATGTATGTGGACACACATTGTCCTCGGAAATCACGATAAACGTGCATGGACACACATTGTCCTCGGTATTCACGATAAACATGTATGGACACACACCGTCCTCGGTTTTGCCGAAGTCCTCGGTAATTCAATCCACACTGGGAGCCAACAATTTCATGTTTCCTCCCAAATTGACCCTCCATCTTACTCAGCAGATCATGCTCTATCACCGAGAAAAAAAAAGATGCTTCTCAGGTGGTAAATAAAGGGTGTCCTCGTTAGTGACCGCCCAGACATAGTCCTCGGTAGTCACGGCAAACACGTATGTGTGTGTGTGTGTGTGTGTGTGTGTGTGTGTGTGTGTGTGTGTGTGTGTGTGTGTGTGTGTGTGTGTGTGTGTGTGTGTGTGTGTGCGTGCGTGCGTGCGTGCGTTCGTGCGTGCGTGCGTTCGTGCGTGCGTGTGTACGTCTGCGTGTGTGTACGTCTGCGTGCGTGTGAATTTGGCCAGCCTGCCACCGTGTAAGTGATGTCGGCTGTTGCTGTGTGTGTATAAATGTAGATGTGGTGGTATTATAGGCATGGTAGGAGGGTTTGACGAGTATTAAATGTATGAGTATAGAAGAGAAAGGAATAGTAGAGTTGACTTGTTGAAAGTTGACGGAAGTACAGTTGAAGACGTCTTGAAGGTAGGTGAGTAGAGGTGAGCTGAGTTGAGCTGAGCTGCCATAGAGTTGAAGTAGTAAAGCTGGTCGGAGGCCGAAGGTGATAAAGTAGTGACGAATTGTCAGTCCGGACGGTGCCTGTTTGTGATATGGGGTGTAATGGATAGTTTGGAACAGGGCATCGTCCTAGTATTATGAACATTTCAAAAAAATGTCATGCACTTTGGGAACATTTATATTTTTGTGTTTTTGTTCTCTTAGTAGTAGTTAGTAGTAGAGTATTTCTCGTTTCAGTTTTTTTTTCTCTCTTTTCTTGTTTAACGTATCATATGGTTTTTTGGTGGTTTTTCCGAGGCTTTTATTCGTGTTTTCTTTTCTTCTTTTAACACATCTTTTCATTTTTCCCCTCATTCCTTTTGCTTCTTTTTTCACAGATCGTGAAGTATACGTGTAACGGAAAGAAAGTGAAAGATGTGTTCGTGTAACGTTGGATCTTCGTCGTTGAGGAGAGGAGGTGATGTGTAATGGGATGTTGCTTCTGGTGCAGTAGTTTATGATATGTTGTCTTTGGTCGGTGAGTTTTGTGTAGTGTATGAGTATGTGTTTTATTGTAAGTGGTTGGTGACATGTTGTGCATTGGTGTCGTTGACGTTTTACTATGAGGTAGGATTGGATGAGTGCTGTGTCCGATGCACAGTCGTGTCAGTATTTGTTCTTTAAGTTTGGTGTTTTGATTGATAGTATGCCAGTGTTCGTGTTTGGGGTGTATTTCATGGAGTTGTGTTCGTGCCGAGTCCCATGTTTATTGAATGTTTTTGTTGATTTTTTTGTGTATTGTGGGGTGATAGTCAGATTGCGAGTATGGGTAGTGTGTGGTTCGTTGCAGTGTTGTGGTTAGGTTTGCTTTACTGTGCTTTACTGTGCATATGTCAGGCCACATTTGGAATACTGTGTCCAAGCTTGGTCCCCTAGTTATGAGAAAGTTTGTTGGCTTTTAGAGAGAGTACAAAAGAGGGCAACACAAATGGTTAATGGTATAGGCAACCTGGCATCTGAGGAAAGATTGAAGTAATTGAATATGTTTTCACTGAGATATAGAAGGCTGAGAGGAGATCTCATCGAGGTTTTTAAATGTGTTCATGGTCAGGAACAGGGATATCTGAGGGAAATGTTTGAATTTAACAGAAATGATGCAATTAGAGGTCATCAATTCAAAATTAAAGTTAATCACAACAGGACAAGGTTAAGACAGTCTTTCTTCATCAACAGGGTAGTAGAACACTGGAACCAGCTGCCAGGAACCATTGTCAGTAGCAACACACTGAACATCTTTAAAAACGGCATAGACAATCATTATAAGAATAGGGGGCTTTTTTCTGTATTCCAGGGAGGGTTGATCGACAGGGAGGAGTTTGTAATTGTTGAGTGTGTTATGCAATAGCAAGTGAGTCTCTTATTAAGTATAAACGCTGTAAACCGTATATAGGGTGTACCTAGCAATGGATTCAGCACCTTCCTTCGGGATGTGATACTGATGGGATTGTCTATGGTAGCACAATGGGTATGATGGGAGGAGTTTGTAATTGTTGAGTGTATTATGCAATGGCAAGAGAGTCTCTTATTAAGTCTAAACGCTTTATAACTTTATATAGGGTGTGCCTAGCAGTGGATTCAGCACCTTCCTTCGGGATGTGATACTGATGAGATTGTCTATGGTAGCACGATGGGTATGATGGGAGGAGCTTGTAATTGTTGAAGGTGTTATGCAATAGCAAGTGAATGGTGCTAGATAGGCTGGGATATATAGCTTCCTAGGAACTTGGGATAAGGGATTGATTGGGGTGAGAGTATGTACATTTCTAGTACCTTTTCTAGATAGGCTTAACCCAGATGGGCCCCTGTGGCTGTTATTAAGCCTTAATACTTTATGACTTTATGACTTTAGGTTTGCTTCAGTGTCTGCGTGTTTGTTTCCATGTATGTTTGTGTGGCTCGGGATACAGAGAAATAGTGGTTGTTGTTTAGTGGTTAGTTTGTTATGTAGGAATAGTATTTTGGTGATGAGAGGGTGTTTGAATATGGTGTAGGGTGTCATGCTTTGTACTGCTCATTTGGTGTTGTGTTTAATTTTTGTGTTGTAGATAGTTCAGTATGCTGAAAGATTACGTATAATTCTGATGTGTATGTAGATGCTGTATCCGGCAGACGGGAACGCAAGATGACTCGTAACAGTGCTGTACCGTGGTACAGCACGGCCGCTGTGCCCACCTGCTGTCTTGTGTGTGATTTAGAGCCGTCGGTGTAGATGATTTTGTAATTTGGGTATTGTGATGTGAATTGCCGAAAAAGTTGTTATATTTCTATGTCTGTGTATGTGTGCTTTGGTTTGTCGATGAGAAAGTGTGTTGTGGGTGTTTGGTGTTTCCACCATGAAGTAGGTGGTGGAAGTGGTTTTGAGGTAGGAGGTGTGATGTGTAATTTGTTTGTGCGTCGGTGTATGCGGCTTCCTATTGTTGTTTTGAGTGGTGGTTTGTTCATGAGTTCGTGTTTACGTTTGGTGCGAATTTTTTTGTGTCAGAGTGCATGGGTGTTGTCTAATGAATTGTGTTTTGTAGTGATATCTAAGGAGTGCTTCTGTTCGTCTGTGCTGTAGTTGTGGTATGTGGTTGTATATGTGAAGAGCGAGTGAGGGTGATGTACTATATGCTCCAGTAACAATTATGAGATATTGATTTTGAGGTTTGTCAAGAATTTGGAGGGTTGTTGAGAAGTGTTTGCGATAAATGGGAATCCATATTCCATGACTGGTCGAATGATCTATTTGTAGTCAGTAGTGTATTTCTGTCGGATGTCCAATTTGTGCCGGATAATGCTCGCAGAAGGTTTACTCTTTTTGATGCTCGTTTTTGAATGTTTAAGATGTGTGGCCGAAAAGTATGCCGTGGGTCTAATGTGATGCCTAAGCATTTTGCTGTCGTAACAAAAGGTATGGATGTGTGGTCTAATTTAAGTCGTTGGAAATCTGTGGGTTGTTTAGAGCCAAATAATATGCATTTGGATTTGTGTGGTGTGATGTGTAAATTTAGTAATTACAGTTTGTTGTGTAATTTTGTAAGTGTGTATTGTAGTGTTGCTATTGCGTGAGTTGGTGCTTCGTGTGTCTGCATTGAGTGCAATTTTGGCCGAAATGTTGTCGGTGATGACTGACTATGCCGAGAATAAAAAGGTGAAGGCTAAGAACTGAACCTTGCATTAAACCGGTGGTGGGGAGTTTAGTGTCTGAAGTGTGGGGCCCAATTTTGACTTGAAATTATCGATTTAGTACGTATAAATGGTGATAGTGAATAATCGGCCCTATATGTTTATGTTATGTAAGTGCTGTAATGTTGTTATGTTGATGGTGTCGTAGGCGTGTTTAGGTCCAGGAATACGGCGACAGTGGAACGTTTCCTCGCCGCCGCTTCCTGGATGTATGTGATAAGGTAGGTGAGGTTATCTAGGCAAGATCTGTTAGGAAAAAAAACCCGATTGGACAGGAGAGATTAGTTTTCGTTTGAATGATGTAGAGAAGGCGTTTTCTGACAAGGCGTTCGAAGAGTTTATGAAACTAGCTGGTTCGAGCGATAGGACGGTATGAGTCACAGATATTTGGTCAGTGTTTGGTTTAGATTGTGGGTATGTAGGTAGGAAGATAGGCATACGCATATATACCTACACCTATCTATAATAGGTAGGAAAATACGGGGAAATGGAAGAGTGTCACTGGCGCAATTTATGAGAAAGATCAAGACAATGCGTGAAATCGAAAAATGTACTGCATTCAAGAACGAAGCAATGCAAAAGTTTACGAATAGGTGGCAACCGCTTGTGCAAAATGCATATTTCGATATATAAGTGTACTCATCTGTGTGCGTGTGTGTGTATAGGTGTGTATGTGTGAGTAAGCTAATTGTGTGACCATATTCGGAAATAAAGCACCGGTGCAATCCGGACAAAGGTAAGAGAAAAGAAATTGTGGGTATGTGTGGGTTGTCCATGCTGTGTTGTATGTGTCGAGAAGTTCACCTTGGTCCTCTATTTTGAGGGCCAGTGTCTCCGCCGACATGCAAGCCAACTCCCGTGCGTGTATGGCGCCTTGGGAAGTGTTTAAGTGTGTGGCAGGTGTTATTGTATTGGGCGTGTTGTGGATGTAGTGGATGGTCGGGAGAATCCTACCATCTATATTGTCGTTGGCTTGAATGAGGGGCGCACCTGATCTTTGGATTTGCTTGGCGTACAGGGGCACTCCTGTGGATTTGGAGATCTCCTCTACTGTCCAGGGGTCAAGG
Source organism: Ashinkailepas kermadecensis (assembly GCA_034440615.1). Classification (NCBI taxonomy): domain Eukaryota; kingdom Metazoa; phylum Arthropoda; class Thecostraca; family Neolepadidae; genus Ashinkailepas; species Ashinkailepas kermadecensis. The sequence continues at coordinate 20,815 of JAOTOM010002717.1, forward strand.
GAGCCCATAGGCTCCCCGTCATCCCGGCGGCAGAGGAAGAACTCCCTAGTGAGTGTGGGTGTCGTGATCCTAGTGGGTGTAGGTGTCGTGATGTCCATGTTTTAGTGGTGTTTTTGCAAGTGTATTGTTAAATGTGTTTGAGCTGTAAGTGGCGTTGATGGAAAGAATGTGCAATTTGCAGGTGTGTGTATTAGAACAATTTACAGGGTCTCAGGCGGAGGAATGGGCATGAAGAAAGCCCTGATAGTCCAGAAATGCTGGGCAGATAAAGTCGAAGAAAACACAAAGGAATCAGATCATGTGCTTGAAGGGGGCACCGTCAGAAAGAGTAGAACAGATCGTGCACTAGAGAGAAAAGCCGGTGTTTGTGTCTCTGGAGGTAGCCCGGGGGTGGGAGGGAGCGGTGGCACCGCCGAACTGACCTGACAGGCTGTGGCTGAAGAGACGAGTAGAGATGAGAAGGCGCGATGTCAAAATACGAAGAATGGTGCGTAGATGAAGCTGAGGTCCCGGGCCTGAGAGTAGAGTTAATTGCAGTCGGTAGAGCAGCTGGAGAGTCTTGTAGAGGTGAATAGCGAAGGCGAGATGTTGAAGTATGCAGAACGCCGCGTAGAAGAAGTAGTCTTGGAATGGGCGCAAAATGACCATTGCAGTCGACGCGCCCCTAAACACCAATTCATCATCATCATCATCGTAGTCTTGGACCGCCGGGTATAGTGGAGGTAGTCCCGAAGAGTTGGGATAGGTAGGTAGAGATGTGCGTGAGAAGGAAGGAGGTCGGCAGAGCTAGGGTATGTGTTGTGGTGTGTACGGCAGGTGTGTGTATGTGTGTGTGTGTGCGTATGTATTGGTGACAGGTGGCGGCGGGTCGATCGCTCGTAGTCGGTCGGTCTCCCCTTTCTTCTCTTCACGAATGCTTCACGAAAACACGAATGCTGCTGCTGCTGCTGCTGCTGCTGCAACCTCTACTTGTGACCAGCCCCTGATCATGCCCCACGCCTCGCATTCCGGGGCATTTGCGCATGCGCTCCCCGGCGTCAGCTGGCGTAGGGGGAGGGGTCGGGAGAATTGGCAAGCGTCGGGTGCGTGCAGTGGTGTACGAGTGGAGTGTGATTAGCGTGGAGTGTAGAGCTGACCGGTAATCCTGGGTGATCGTCCGCTGCGTCCCTACGCCAGCGAGACATGTTGTGACCCCGCCGCCTGCTGATATGGCCGCGTTCATGCAGGAGATGCTCACACATATACGTGCTCAACAAGAACGGGCCGAGCGTTAGCAAAGTGAAATTGCTGAGCTGCAGTACACTATATCATCTAGCGCGACTGCCCGTCCCGTGCGTGCCCAAACAGCGCACGGGCGTATCGAGGCTGCTGTGGCCGTACCAGCTACCGACGCCAACGCTGACCGGCCGTGCCGCCCATGAGTGCTGGCACGGCCCCGTACCACGCGCCGCGCTCGCACCAGCGGCTTCCCGACAATGAAGACGCGGCAGAGATGATTACTTAATTTTTCGATCGGTTTGGAAGGCACTGTCGGGTGGAATATCGCGGCACCATGGACGACGTGCTACCATTGCTGCATTCTCAGTTTTCTGGTCGTGTTCTCGACATGCTTGATGCCCGCAGCTCTTACCCGCCAATCGACGCAGGATGCTGGAGTGGTCGTTGCGCCGGAGTACATGCGGGGAGTCGGCGCAGGAATCCTACCGCAGTGGTGCGCGCCGACCAGGAGAATCGTTAGCGGTGTATGCATTTAGGCTCGGTGCCCCGTTCGAAGACGCTTACCCGACGGCTGATGAACAGGTGAACAACAATTTGCGACGGAAACTGCTAGCATCATTGTCGACACGCGCTGCCGATTTTTTTGCGCCGATAGCTGCGTTACGCCCTAGTCAACCACGACACTAGCTTACCTGGGACCAGACTTGTGCTCGACTCGAGTTGAATCGAGAATCGACTCATGAATCAATCGTTTTTGGATGAGTCGCGAGTTGAATCGATTCTTTTCCCCAAAACATATCTTGAGTCGCGAGTTGAATCACACCTTTCTTTTTTTTAAATGAGTTGAATCACGAGTCAATCATTTGAGTCTTGTGACTCAAATGCAAGTTATGAACAAATGATATAAAGCATGTATCTTTGTGAATAGTATGCCATGACACAAAGTAGGGAGTAAAAACACAGTATAATTATTCATGCTTAGCATTACAATTGTCAACTTATCAGCTGCCAGTGAGTAAAGAATGAGTGGTACTTAAGTTATTTACCAAGAACGGATAACAATAACTACAAATAAGTATGAATGTTAAGCTTGGTAATCACAATCAGTATCATGCATGAGTCAATCCTAGTGCCAGGAACACAATACAGAAATGGGATGTGATTGTGAAAAAAAAAATATAGAACCGAAACGCCCTGCACTGCAACAGGCATCTGCACTGAATAAAATTGCGTTGGTTTGTGTGACAAATAACAAACGTGTGCGTGTGACAAATAGCAAACCCAAGGTACCTTTACTAGAAGGTAGATCGAAGTTGTCCTTCAAGCCCGCATGACGTCATTCAAAGTTTTTTAAAATATGGTATCAATTTGGTTGCAGAAAACTTTTCTCAAATCATACGCAATGGTCACTTTAATTTGCTTCCTAGCAAATATATTTGTCTTCTACTCACCAGGTGAGTCGCGTTGACCTAACCTAACCTAACCGGAAAACCAGAATCCTCCGAGGCAAATTTTTCGGCCATGACGTCATCAAATATATGCAACATTTTATAGGTAACTTTAGTAAAAATACGTACTAAACTTCTAGAAGTTTAGTAAATATTCATACTAAACACACCTCCCCTCTTAGTAAATATACATACCAAACCTTCGAGGATGTGTTGGACAGCACTGCCCTTGACGATTACAGCATCGCAAGGAATTTCCGGCATTCGTCGCGTTGTGGACGCGTCGGTTTGGGAGTATAAATTATCGGAAATAAATGTCGAATTGAGGCAGAAACATAAAGTTTTCGATGTCAGAGTATTAAATCGAGTGCATGAAGTGTTGAATTTCTTCTTTATCACTTCTATGACACACCAGGTACGGATAATTATACGCGATGTGCTACACTGCTATATTTGTAGAGTGAAGATTTTGATCGTTTATTTCTTTGCCAACTGAAAAGTAATCATTAGCGGAGAAAATAAGTGGTCGCATCGTCATTTTTACGTTAAAATTCCGTGTATTCAAAATATAAATTTCAAAGAATCAAAATTTACCTTGATCTCCAATTATACCGGAAATTCAACCTCCGGATGAGAAAACAAGAAATAATTTTCTGGAGAGGATAATGTTCGGGATCCCAAAAATCTAGGATCAGACTATTTTTCCAAACAGGTACGCGTACCTACCTACACTGGCATACAGTAGTTGTTGAAAAGTTTTTTTTTCTAGGCCAGCTAGACCCAGGGCATGATGCATTCTTCCTTGATGAACCTTGCATGGATTATTGATGATACATGCATAATTGAACATTTATGTACAACACCACTGTGATCTAGGAATGCCCTCCTGAAGCTTGCAACTCGACTGAAACTCCTGCCACTGGGGAGAAGAAGCTATGGCGCACTTAGCCCCCATGACTGTCCTTTCTTTCGCTCTTGAACGAGGGTAACAACTTGAACACGTAAAATGGAGGTAGGCCTACCAATATCGGAAACAATCCCTTTATTTTGGAGGCGCTTGATGGTGAGCCTGCCGGAAATGGCACAGTGTTAGGCAGGACGATTATTACTGGGTCATTTAGGATACCCTTTCCTGAAGCTAAAGAATAGGTTTTTCAATTAGAATGTCAAAGTACCCTATATTGCCATAAAATATGCAAGATAGCGTAGAGAAAGTTGGTAAAATTGTGTGTAAAGCAATGGTGAAGGGAAATCTTCAAGCCCGCTACCAAACCAACTTCGTGGGGGCAACAAACCAACACAATTTTATTCTGTGCGGATACCTATTGCAGTGCAGGACCTGGGTGCTATGTTGAAGTTAGGTGATGTGTGGCAGGTATATATGATTCAGGTTGTGTATCATGCTGATGTTGATTGAAGTATTATGCACTCATTGCTTTGCATATGCATTGACAACCATTCATCTCGTTAATGTTTTTGAGTCAATTACTTTATGCACATGCACATGCATTTATATGTATATATCCTATATACCAACCATTACAGTGCATGACGGATGATAAATAATGTGAGGTGAAAACAAAGTTATAGCAAAAATAATATATTCAACAGATGTTTCGATGTTAGAGCATCTTCGTTGGTGTCTAAATAAATACTAATTCCCTTCTTTAATTAGACACAGATGAAGATGCGTTTACATCAAACTGTCTGTCGAATAAATTATTTTTGTTATAACTTTGTTTTCACCTCACTATATATATATATATATATATATATATATATATATATATATATATATATATATATATATATATATATATATAATGTGTGGGCAGTGCGCACTGAATCATATAGCTTATGAGTCTGATACCATTGAGTCGGATCTGAATCGATTCAAATTTATGTTTGAGGCGTGAGTCGAATCATGCCTTGTGAGCTCTGAGTCTGAATTGAGTCGAATCAATTAATTTTGACCTGCTCTGAATCATGAGTTGAATCGGATCCCAAGATCTATGAGTCAAATGTGAGTCGACTAAAAAAATTTGAGTGGAGCACAAGTCTGCCTGGGACGAGCTAGTGTCGTACCTCGATTACGAGCAGCTCGACAGTGACTCAGACAACGTGCACGAAACTTTATGCACGCGTACATCGCCGAGGCCTGGCGCCGGCCCGGCGGAAGCACGACGGCCACACGGCCTTCTTCACCGCCGGATGACGTCATCACGTTCAGCCTCCGGGAGCCCGCGTACCGCGCATCGCCGTGGACCGGGCGGCACACAGCGACACTCGCCCGGCAGAGAGCGCCGTTCGGAAACATCGCGTGCGCCCTGCGCGTTTTTCCGACATCGCGGTTACACTGACCGCGAGTGCCGGCGTGCCAATGACCTGTATTTTGCATGCGGTTGCGCCTAGGCACTTAGCGCGCGACTGTCGCTGTCGTTCCTTCACGGTGTCCTTCCGGTGGCGGTGACGGATCTGTCCGTTTGGTTCTTGTACACTGCTGCGCGAGACCGCCGCGTCCGGTTGCTGAGACGGAGTGTAAGACGTCCGACTGGTCCGACCCAGCCAGTGCCGTGGAGCGGTACGGGATTCGAGACGCCACCGCTGCAGGGGACGCGGCCGCGCACCCAGACTGTCGGGAAACTGATTGGTTGCACGGCCCAGACCGGGCCAGCTGCTGCGACCGATTCAACCGGGAGTTCTGCGCACTGAGTACGTGTTCGCATCTTCTGTTCGGCCGCAACCGATTCTACGCGCGACCGTAAGCGTCTGTGCTCGGCGTGCATCCTGAGTCCTGGACACTGATTCCGGACGCTCCATGATCGCGCAGTTCTTGATGGACGAAAGTGCGACTCGGCCGTGCTCGGAGGTCGTTCGCGCGGTTGGTGGCCACGTGATGTGCCCAATTGGCTGTGTAGACGTCATGGTGGATTTACACGACGTGAAGCTTGGACTCGCGAACTGCATGATGCTTGATGCGAACCTTGCAGCGGCTGACATCATGACATCATCATCGGCTGCGACGCGATATAATTGCAAGGGCTACGCCTTGATCTCACGCGACGTTCGGTCTCCGGCCGACACGCTGATGGATCGCGGTGGTTGATGTGGCTGCCGCTTGGAACGCGCGACTCTACATGTGCATACTTCACCAACTTGCCGTGCCATTCGACGCATGACGTCACCGTCGCACCGCTGGGGATTCGGTTGCGTTGCCCCGTGCGTTCGTTTCGCAACCGGCATGTGAGTTGTGTCGTGCAGTACCGCGCCAGTTAGTCTTCAATGGCTGCGCCCCGAGTGTGCCCTGCTTGCAGCCCATCGACGGGATCCTCGACTCCGTCACACGATGCTAATGGATGCGATTAAATGTACACCAGCCTGCTGCAAACCACGATCTCCGCGTTAGGCTAATCGACGACGCTCTCCGTTCGCCAGGGGTATACGGACTGAAACCCGATCGGCCCGTGAGTCAGGCGCTGCGCCTGATGCGCCTTCCCGGGGAGCCGCTGGCCATCGAGTTACTTGCCGTATTTGCACGCCTGTACGACTTGAAGGTACTTGTACACTTCGGGCCTGCGAATCCCATGCCATTCTGCTGCGCGCCCCACAATAAACACGGCAATATTCATTTGCACTGTCTGGGGGTTATCCATTCCAATCTCCTCGCGGAGCGCGGAGCGCGGCTCGCTCGATCAACATAACCCACTGCTAGCGGCGTACTTCATAGATGAGGAACGCGCACACGAAAACATGGCTTTGTGTGCGCCGCTGCCACACAAGCGGGACACACTCAGCGACCACGACACACGAGAGTTCGCAAATCCCAGCTGTGAACATATGCATGGCTCACGCTGCTCGATAGCTGTAACTTGTAATAGCAGGGTGGTCTGCGTTCTACTAGATAGCGGCGCAGCTGTTAGTTTGTGTAGCGCCGACTCACTGAGGCGCGTGCTAATCACAGATGCGGACATTCGCTGCAACAATATTTTGCTACGAGGTGTCTCTGGATCAACGTTCGGCGCCGAGTACGCCGAGGCCGACGCTGTGCTGGCGCCCGGAATGACGCCACTCCGTGTGCCACTAGTGATTGATCGGAGTGATTCGTTTGGTCATTCCTTGCTGCTCGGCGCGCGAACTTCCTGCAGGTAGCTGGTGCCATCATCAATTTGAGACGGTGCGAGGTCACCTGCGCGGACTGTGTTGTCCCCCTGCTCGAGGAGCGACAGGTACCAGACAACTTGATAGGGCTCGCACAAATACACCGCGTGCCGGACGATACGACCGTGCGTGAACATCAGCAATTCAATGGCGTGATCCGATCGTTGGCGCACCACGTTCGGCCACGAACGAATAGACGGGATCTGCCAGCACAACTTCGTTACTTCCGGCAGCACTGGAAGCGGATTAGCGTGACTGATGAACTAGTGACGTATCAACACATGGAGCATGACTGCGTGCCTGTGTTTTCCCGCGACTGGCTTGCTGAGCTGATCGGAACTATGCAACGCCGAAACCGCGCACACCGGCCATGACAAGCTTGTCGACTTGGTCGGCCGGTGAGTTTTTTGCCCGGGTGCGAGCAACATCGTGGCCGACATGGCCGGTGCCCGCACTAAGTGCCAGCCTCTAAAGCCGTCTGCGCAGATAAACCAACCACCAACACTGCGAATCGAGGTGAGCGTGCCATTCGTGCTAATGGTGCAGATCTGGTTCTGTTCCCTCGCACCGGACGTGGATATATCGGCTGCTTGGTTGTGGTTGACCACGCCTCCAAGTTTAGTATCGCTGTACCGATTCGTCCCAAGTCGTCGCCAGCGCGTGCTTCCTGTTGTGGCGTTCGAGCAGCGCGTGCTTCCTGTTCTGCGTCCGGCGGTCCGTTGTCTGACTAACGGCGGCGAGTTCTGCGTATCCGAGTTCGAGGCAATGTTGCAGCGATGGAGCATCAACTACGTTCGCTCCACGCCACTGCGCGTCCAGTCATGACGCGGTGAAGCGCTTGAACCGCACGCTTGGGCAGTTCATGCGCATGCTGGACGGTGCGCCGGGCGACTGGGACCTGCGCCTGCCTCGTGCTCTTTCGGCGTACATGCCGAGCTGGGTGTGTCGCCGGCTGCGTACCTGCTGTCACAAGACCAGCGATATCTCGTGCGTTCCAGTAACGACGCAGTGTGAGTGGCGCATGGGACACCCAAGCTTCGCACAATTCCGCGCTGGTGACCACGTGAAGTAGGCACGGGCAACTTGTTAGCCAGCAAGTTTGAGCGTCGCTACAACGGCCCGTTTACGGTAACGCGGGTGAATGCTAATGAGGTGACCTACCAAGTCAAGGATGGAGATGGCCGTGTAATGCGCGCCCACCATGCACAGCTGGAAAGTGGAAGAGCGCGCCAGCGTATCCATAGAGAGCGTCTTGGCGCGTACGTGGCCCGTTTAACTGGACGGCCGGCGAGACAGGGAGCGAACAGGGAGCGGCATCTGAGCAACTGCGCGCGCCACAGCGGTTTGCGCCGTTGCCTGATCCGTCGCATCAGGCTGCGCCACAGCGGTTTGCGCCGTTGCCTGACCCGTCGCATCAGGCTGCGCCACGCGAGGCGTCGCAGCAAACGACGCCATCTCTGCGCTCTTGTCTGTAGTCACCGCGGCCCACCGGGTAGAAGACAAATGGGTTATTTTCGCATCCATAATTATAGCAAGTTACCTTCAACATTATGGAATTACATATGCTATCTGTACATCTCATGGCGCATTGCTAAAATAGTGGTTTTTCGTCAGATGTGAGATTTCCAAACGAGTGCAGTGGGATGTCAAATGTGCCATGGCAGCCTGCCAATTAATGTATCGTTGCAGTCATTGCAGTAAGTTCAATTCTGAGCCAATAGTGTACTTATAAGTGCATGCTTTTTTTTAGGGACACCTAATATAGTGATGCCTCAGCTAATGATAACACTGGATTACACATTTCTTTTTTTTGTAAGTTGTCTGTTTTTCAACTGATTTAGGACAATTTTGCACCGATGAATCCGAAAATGACATCCGTTTCTCTCGATCAGGTCAGGTTTTTGTGCTAAGTTGATTTGAAAAAATCCATTAAAAAAATGTTTTCTAACACAATTTATTAATTAAATGTTACAAACATCGATTACTGTAAATTGAATAGTAGACATTGATAAAGGTAAGTACATGTAAATTGCATGTTACGTCATCATTGTTCAAAATTCAGGGCTTGAACTTCCGTTTATTCGAACCCCTAGAATGCTCAGCGGCAGGGATGTCTCTTCAGAGTCCAACAGTAATCAGCCATCATGACTGCACCCCAGCGTCCCTGATACCTGGTCTCCATCTCTTTCATGTCCTGATGGAACCTCTCCCCCTGCTCGTCGCTCATTGATCCCAGATTCTCAGGAAACCGATCCCTATGTGAGAATAAGTAATGCATTTTGATGCTCATGTTGCATCCGAGGTTTCTGAAAGCAGTCAGCATATTGGTGACAAGTTCTGCGTAGTTCCTGGACTTGTTGCCAAGAAAGTTCTTCACGACCAGAACAAAAGCCTTCCACGCTTCCAGTTCCACTTCGTTCATTGAGTTTTCAAACTATGGATCTCTGATGAGCTGACGGATTTTATGACCGTCAAAGATGCCAGCTTTCAGCTTCTCCATGGTCAATCCTGGAAAAGCCTGGCACAAGTAAGTGAAGCAGCCACCATCCTTGTCCAGAGCTTTGATGAACTGCTTGATCAGGCCGAGCTTGATGTGCAGCGGTGGGAAGAGTATCCTCTCTCTGTCCACCAGAGGGTTGTTGGTGACGTTCCTTGCTCTGCAAGGCACCAATTCCTCCCGCACAGGCCAGTCCTTCTTCGTGTAATGCTGAGCAGTGTCCCTACTATCCCACATGCACAGAAAGCATGGGTACTTGGTGAACCCGGACTGTTGTCCCAACAAAAAGTTCACCATCTTCAGGTCAACACAAATAAACCACTCATGCTGATCATAACGAATTTTCTCCAGCACATACTTCACCGCTTCATACTTCTCCTTCAGTGTAGTCGAGTGAGCGAGGGGTACAGAGGCAAACTGGTTGCCGTTGTGCAGCAGAACACATTTCAGCGATCGCTTGCTGCTGTCAATGAACAGTCTCCAATCTTTGGGTCCGTACTGTGGCACTCCAAGCTTGTGCAGAAGCTGCGCAATATATGTACAGTACACCAAGTCCTCTTCAGATAAAAACGGAGGTACTCTTGATGCCTGTTGCGGTAGAAGGTGATGCGAGCACTATCAGAGAGGTTTTTTTCCCTTCAATCTGGATGCCAACAGTTCGGCAGAGGATTTTGACAAGCTGAGATCGCGAACTAGATCATTTAGCTCCTTTTGGGAAAAAGGATGTGGAGCATCATCGTCAAGAACCACTTCTTCTTCTTCATCTTCTTGAACACTGGAGGAATCTTCGTCACTAATGTCAGGAAAATCGCCAAAGACAGGTACTGGAATTTCATCACAATGAGCTACAGGACGACGTGCTGATTGAAGATGAGGATACTTGAGGCAGCTCTGGTTCTTTCTGTTGATCCCAGTCACATCAATAGCGCAGAAGTAGCAGTCAGTGCCATGGTTTGTCGGCTCCCTCCAAACCATGGGAATTCCAAACTTCAGACAACTCTTATTGCCCTTGGTCCACTGACTCAGATACTCGGTACATGTCTTGCATACCATGTGTGGCGCCCAAGCTTTATCCTGGTCACCAAGTTTAATACCAAAATAAGCATGGGAAGCACGCTTTATGAAACTGTAAAATAATGAATATAAATAAATGAATGAATGGATATGAATGAATGAATAAATAAATGAATGAATGAAATGAATATGAATATGAATGAGTAAAATAATGAAACTGTAAAATATAAGTACCAATTAGTCATAAATTGGTGCATGTAAACTCTTCAGAGTTCGTTATTTCAAGAATTAAAAAGAATTTTGCATCACATAAAGCGAAAATACCCGTGCATGTAAGCAAAAACGTAAGAAACAACATGTGGCCATAGCTCAAAAAGTTGACCTGATTGAGCAAAACCAATGTGATTTTTGGATGCAGCACATCAAAATTGTCCTAAATCAGCTAAAAAAAACTTAGACAATAAATTTAGTGTTGGCCAGTGTAATGATTGGAATGCCATGGTATCAACAGGTGGCTTTGTTTAACAGACCGCATCATAGATAATCTGTATCTGAAATTGTGCTGCAAGATGCTTGTGTATCACATTCTGTAAATGTGAGCATAAGCGTGCTACTTATACGAAACATATTCTTGGAAGCGAGACATGGAGACTTCATAAGCACACATCAACAAGCATGGTATCGATACTTCCTTGGAAAGGATATCTATTCAGTGCTCAGAAAGTGGTGTATCCCACCGTATTTCACAAATAATTTATCGCTGTCATGTCATGCTGATACCCCAGGCTACCAAGATGGGAGCTTCTGATGCTGCTATTATTAGTTTGACCATTAGTGGCGAACTAATTACAATCGTGGAAGGATTTGGGGTGACACATCAGAATGTCCAAGCGTCAGAACGTCCAACAGCCAAAAAGTGTGTGATACGAGGCCCTTGGCCCTCGAGAACATCGAACATCGTTGTCAGTCATTGGAGCTTATATTGATCAAGGATTTTCTGAGTGATGTTTTAATTCCGTTTGGAAAAATGAGGTAAGAATCCAGAAGAAATGATGGAAGGTAGCCACCGATTTCGGATTCCAAAGCCTATAAGCGAATCTTGAATCGTGATAGCACTAATCAAAAGGAACTGATTAAGATGATGTCACCCATATCTTTATATTTTCCCCATTTGTCACAGTTGTTCAATATCCTTTTGACACAACTGCTCTTGTCACATACCTCGATCGATGTACATTAATGCCACCAGTACATCATGTTCTATCAGCAGGGATAATAGACTCACTTCAGGGTGAAAAAAAACATTACATGCACTAACAGGAATGTAGTAAAACAAAATGTTCCTAACCACGGCACATCAATCGCCAAGATTATGCGAATCTTACCGATTTGAAAACTGCTCTGATCTATGCCATGTATTCTGATTTTCCTTTATGCGGATTTTTCATGTCCGACCCTAGAAATGAAACCTTTCGAGCCGACATAGCCATTAAAAAAATGTCGATGGCCCCTGTAGGTATCTCTTGGGCTGACCTTCTCATGACACAGGGCCCCCTCTGCATGACTGGAGAAGCACGTGCCCAGTGTGCCATCCTCTTGGCTGCGAGTACGGACGGCATTTTCAGACTTTGTTTTAAAGAGATAATAGTGAAATGATTGCGCTGATCTCTGTGATCCGTTGCCAGGCATTTCCGTTTGTTCGGTGTCGTATGTCGCGGCCGACAAGTATTGGCGATCACAGTGACTGCATCTATGCGTACAGTTGGTCAGAGTGCCTAGGTGTAGACTTATATTCTTCGTGGAGGCGGTGTCCCGTCCTCAAAAATTAACTTGTCGCATTCCAGTTTTGGCTTCGCAACGGCCCAATGCTAATGAACAAATGCATTCGCTTTTCTGTTAGATTAAAATACAAAATAATGTCTGGAATCTGAAAAAGGAGTGGCCGAAATCCGAGGTTTTTTAGTTGGTTGCTCGAGTTCATTGACACTTCAGCCTCCCCATATGTTTCGATGAAAAAATCGATACCCCTGTGCGTTCGCTTCCATTGACTGTTTTATATTTGCACTAGTTGCGTATGGTACGCTTACCATGATCAGTTCGACCCGACGGTGCCACAAGAATTAGATGTTGCCAATCGGATTTTCAGCAACGCTGTACCAAATGGACGCGCTAACACTCCCCCCCCCGCCCTCTCCGACGAGGCACCACCTTTCCGTGATGGGGGATTGAGTGCCCTAAGGACCCGGAATCCCAGTCCATCGGTGAGCCGGCGAGGGGCCGGAATAGGAGTGCCTCACTCGTCCTTCCACCCATACGCTCCCATTCCAATGTCCATTCCATCTCGACATCCATGTCCTTCACCTGGCCCTGCAACACTAACTATCCATACTATGAGCAGGTAGGACAACTTCCCCGGTCCTGCCCTCCAGCTCAGTTTTATCGGGGTAGTCGCGCTCCCTCGGCCCGCCCCCCGGGTTGACGGAGTCCTGGAGGCTGAGGTCCCCCGTCGCACGGTGCTAGTTGTGACGGGGGACCAACACGCCTCTTTGGTCCTAATATCCCGGAGGGGCGGGCGGGTCCGTTGGGCCCCATACGGGCCAAGCGACATGTCGCCTCAGGCCGAAGGTCTGGGCCCTGGTCCAGTGCCTGCCGGCCTGGCCGGCAGGGGTCAAGGGGTGGGCGGCGCTGGATCCCGGTCGGGGTGGTGAGTCTCTCTCCCGGCCGGGCGAAGGCGCCGCCTGTCCCGTATAGCTCCTCGGGCGCCTGGCGTCCTCCTGTCCGCGGGATCCAGGCGTCCCCCCAGTAGGGCCCCTATGTGGTGGGGCGCCCGAGGAGTTGAATGTAGCAACACTACATGGCAAACCAATTCCAAAAAAACGCTCCTGGTCTCTCTTGCAGGGCCCAGACCAACCCTTACCAACGTGGAGATCAGGACTACCCCACGGAACGTACTCTCGGCCCTCGTGTCCTTGTATTCAGAGGAAAACGTAGAAGCCTTGCGTCTCTATCCCCATTCCAGAGGAAGGACGGATGTGACAGATTCGGTGAAATTATGAGATGCCAGAAGCTGAAGGACGGTGCACTAGAGGTGGAATTCATGGAAGCAGGGCAGGCAGATGTGGCACTTACGTCATCTAAGTTTGTGTATGGTGTGCGAAAAGACGGTAGAAGGGAGAATGAAACAATCGAAATTACTGTGGAACCTCACAAAACAAAAATACCTCGCGGGGGATTATACATTGCTTTGACTTGAGAGATGTATCCAAGGACGAAATCGTTGATGGACTTTCAAAATGCGGAGTGATTGGCGCGAGGAAAATGAAAGTAAAGGGAGGCGCAGAACTGATTACGACAAACAACATTATCTTGACTTTCAACAGAACGGATTTACCTCCGGAGATAAAAGTTGGTTACGTACGAGTCAAGGTACGATAATCTCTCCCAAGTCCCATGCGTTGCTTCAAGTGCCAGAGATTCGGACACACGACTCAATATTGCCGTAACCGCCCAGCGTGCTGCAGGTGTTCCTCCCACGAACATTCTGGTGAAAATTGCTCTTCTGAAAATGTGTTTTGTATCAACTGTGGTGAGGGACAGGATCCACATAACACGTACGACCGTGCGTGTCCGAATTATGTTAAAGAAAGGGAAATTATCGCAATAAAGCACACGAAAAAGATCACGTTTAGAGAGGCCAGAGACCTGTATGAAAGATCTCACACCAGGATTTCTTACTATGCAAAAACAAAATCTACTTTGACTGGCAAACAATATATACAACCCAACAAGGCATCGGAGTTGACCTCACAACTCACAACTCCTTCGAGCTTTTGGAGTACAACTTGAGTCACCGGCAGTGCAGAGGAAACGAATACAAGACGACGGCGAGTCCACCGCTGTCCCACCCACCACGTACGATTGCATTGACCACCAGAGACCTGCCGATCAACATCGGCAAGTGGGGAGTGGATTCAGGTGCAACGGACCAAGAGGCCTGCGCGGTCCTCCTCACCAAAGCCCAGCCCCTTCCCATCTACCCCGTCACCCATACCGAAATCCCCACCTTCAATTTCCCAGCCGTCCTCCAGCCCCCCCCCCAGTCCCTCCACGCACCAACTCCACCACCTCCAAATCCGTCTTATCCATCTCTTCCCTTCCTGAAGCCACACCGCTTCCTGTGAGGCAGACCTCTCCCCCACCCTCAACATCTGCTGCCGCACCTCCATCGCCGTCACGAAGTACACGCCGACCAATCCCTATCTCCGACGCGAGCTTGCATTATCAGGAAGTCGAAAGGCGCGCCCGCGAGGCCAAGCGAGAACGACTCGCTCAGATGGAGAGGGCCCGGTCGAAGGGCCACCAAGGGGATGATCAGGCTCTATCCCCAAGGCCAGCCACCACATCGCCGCGACGGCGAGTGGAGGGACCGGCTCCGTCAAGTAGCGGGATGGGCCCTCCTCCGCCTCCACCCCGGTTCGGGGCCCAGAAAAGAGGCATGCCACTATCGGGCTCCGCACCGGCGGAGGGATCACCGCGTTCTCGCCCCAGGACCCAGTCGCTTGGGCCGAGTCGAGGTGAGCCCTCTGGGATGGTTGACTGTTCCTGGGCAAGGTATTGGGTTTTAATCCCCTTCGACACTTTCTAGTAAGCGACCACTTTATCATGCAACTCTCCCCATTTATTGCATATTGAAACCAATGCCCTGTGGCAGGGAAAGTTTGTAGGTTTAAACAGGACCACCATTTTTTACTCTTGGACTAGACTTTAACTATATGACATTCAGGCCAACTGTTTTACAGTGGAACTGGAGAGGTTTTAGAACCAGTGCCCAGGACCTCCAAACGGTTTTAAATAGGCATGTCTCTGCGGCGGTGTGCCTTCAAGAAACAAAACTTCCCCATGAATACAAGGTATCGTTAAAAGGCTATTCAGTAATTAGGAAAACATGGTGACTGGTGGCATAACACATGGTGAAGTATTAATTGCAGTGAACAACAGCGTCCCTACAAGAGAGCTTACACTCCGTACGTCTCTCCAGGCGGTGGCTGTACGTGTGTATTTCGGCCGCCGACCTGTTACGGTGTGCTCGATATATCTCCCTCCTATGCTAGCCCCACCGATTATGCTTTTGGGAGATTTTAACGCCCACCACACGTTGTGGGGATGCCATGACATTAACACCCGTGATCGACAGCTGGAGTCTTTTATTCTTAACGAAGCTCTATGCATCTTAAATACAGGAACCCATACACACTTCTCCGCGCCTTCAGGCAACACCTCCACATTTGATCTCAGCCTGGTCAGCCCACAGCTGACCCAGTGCTTCGAGTGGATGGTGGACTCGGACCCACTGGGGAGTGATCATTTTCCTATCTGGCTGAGATACCTGGACGGCCCAATTTTGGGATCTCGTCCGCAGCGATGGAATTTTTTAAATGCGGACTGGAGGAAGTTCCAGGAGGAGGCCGAAGCAGTGCTTTGCTCCGGACTAAGAAACCTGCCACTTTCAATGACATAATTCACAGCACTTCTTCTCGGATGTGCAGCATCATGTATCCCCAACACTTATGGACTTTCTCACCGCACCCCTGTACCGTGGTGGACGGTAGAGTGCCGTGACGCCATCTGAGCTCGAAGGCTCACGTTCCGAGCATTTAATCGGAACAGCACCATCACAAACTTAATAGACTTTAGACGGTCTCGTGCTTTTGCCCGGCGAACTATACGAGATACCAAACGTTCATCATGGCGTGAATATGTTTGTTCACTAAATCGACCTTCACCAACATCCCTAGTTTGGTCCCGCATCAAGAGCATCTCGGGTCGTTACCTTGCGGTCCCACTTCCCACACTGACGATTGGCGACCGTGAGGTGGCTCACCCCGTTGATGTTGCCAACGAGATGGGCTCTGCCCTGGCAGACTTAAGCCGTGCCTGCAACGCCGACCCACAATTTATACGCCACAAAGCCCGCTGCGAAGCAACTACATTGGATTTCTGCACCACGATCAAACGCCGGTTGTATCTAAGGTATTCACCTTAGATACAACCGGCGTTTTACATTGATCGAAATTACACCTGCCATTGAGTCGTTGCGCAGTGTTTCTGAGGGGCCTGATGGGATACATAATGAGCTATTGCGACACCTACCTTCCTCTGTTGTCGCAGAGCTATTACGTATCTTTAATTACATGTGGGAAAATAGCGTGTGCCCTCCATCGTGGAGCCAGGCCACAGTTGTTCCCCTCCTAAAACCTGGAAAAGGGGGATTACACCCTCTAGATTATCGCCCAATCTCATTGACCTCCGCTTTAGGCAAGCTAATGTAGAAGCTTGTGAACCGACGCCTGTCCTGGCTTTTAGAACAACATGACATTTTCGTAAACGCGCAATGTGACTCGCAAAAACAGGAGCACCGTTGACCATATTTTAATGTTGGACATCGAAGTGCGCCTGGCTTTTCGGAGGAAGAGACATTTAGGTGCGGTATTCTTTGACGTTGAAAAAGCCTATGACACCACGTGGCGTCGAGGTATTTTGTTGCATATTTATAAACATGGAATCAGAGGACTTTTTTTGGACTTTTTTGACTTTTTTCAGAGGACAGAGGGTACTTTTTACAAAACTTTTAGCCAATCGAAGTTTTCGTATGCGAATTGACAACTGCCTCTCCGATTGGTATGTGCAAGAGAACGGAGTCCCACAAGGAAGTGTCCTGAGTGTAACGCTTTTTGGTATCATGATCAATAATTTCGGGGAATCCCTTCCTCAGAGTATTGGGCGATCCATATACGTGGGTGACTTTGCGATATGGTCATGTACCTCACGGATGCCGCTGATGTAGACAGCTGCAGCTAGCAATCAAACATCTGGAGAACTGGGGAAGTAGGAACGGTTTCCACTTATCTACGGCAAAGACTGTTGCCCTTCACTTGTGCCGCCGCCGCCGCCTATGTCCTAATATGGAGGTTTTGTAATACGGGAAGGAAATACCGGTGCAGCCGGTAGTTCGGTTTCTGGGGGTGCAGTTTGACTCACGGTTGACCTACCGACACCATCTCAAAACGCTGCGAGATAAATATGTTAAAACTCTGAATATTTTTTCATGTGTGGCTCGTATGTGTTATGCAGCAGACCGGGCAACGCTGCTCATGCTATATCGCTCGCTCGTCCGTTCAAAACTTAACTATGCTTGTTTTATTTACGACGGAGCTAGTTTAACCAGTAATCGTATCCTGGACGCAGTTCATCACTCGGCGCTTCGCATTATTACTGGAGCTTTCCGCACATCTCCAACTGTTAGTCTCCTAGCGGAGGCTCACGAGCTCCCTGCGCCATGAACAGCTTGGATTGCGATACGACTGCAAACTGAGGCAACATCCAGGTCACCCAGCCTATGCCTATGTATTCTCCCACCGCGTGTTATCGATGTTCCGAGCTGAGAGTGCTGTCCCGTACGGTGTACGAATGCAACGACTTTTCCATGAAAGCGGTATTCGACTTCGAAGTATTAGGCGAATTGAGCGCAGGTCGATCCCTCCCTGGGAACTGATCACACCTGAAGTGGATATATCCCCCGCCAGCACAAAGAAGGTCGATACCACTCCGCATGAATTTCGAGCGCTTGCTATGGAGCACTCCGAGTATTACCCATGATTCACTGCTACCTACACAGATGGGTCCAGAAGAGAGGCCGGTGCCGGGAGCGCTTTTGTTACCGGTACGGTTACAAGGGGCTTCACACTACCAGCACACGAGCTTATTGCCATTTTGAAAGCTTTGTGTTGCATTGAAGTGTCGGAGGACCCACTACATATTATTTTTACGGATTCCTTAAGTAGCCTTCTGGCGCTGAAGATCCTTGCCCCATATAACCCCATTTTATTGGATGTCATACCGTCTTACCGCTGTGCACAATGCGGGTAAAAGAGTGGTGTTGTGTTGGATCCCAAGCCACGTGGGCATCTCTGGGAACAACTAAGCCGATGCTGCCGCAAAACGTGCGTCTCATGCTCCATGCACGCGATCCCTACCTCGCCCGGGACCACTTTT
This sequence comes from Ashinkailepas kermadecensis, assembly GCA_034440615.1. Lineage (NCBI taxonomy): Eukaryota > Metazoa > Arthropoda > Thecostraca > Neolepadidae > Ashinkailepas > Ashinkailepas kermadecensis. Next base: position 39,202 of record JAOTOM010002717.1, read on the forward strand.
GCACAATCTCGATGTTTGTGCATGCCAAATGGCAAGCTTCCTGGGACGCACTTGCTGACAATATGCTGAGAGTAATTAAGCATCGTCTAAAAAAAAGGAGTTCATGCTCACGTAGAAATAGGCGAGACGGAGTAGCGTTATGCCGCGTGAGAATGGGGCATACATACGCGACTCACTCTTATTTGTTATGTGGTAATGACATACCACGCTGCCCGAAATGTCACGCCCATCTATCTGTGCGTCATATCCTGCTCTCCTGCTCTGGTTATGCCGAGGAGCGTAGACGTCACTTTGGACGCATGCAACCGATGTCACTCAGTGAAGTTTTAGGTGACGACTCTAGCATTGTCCAATCTATCAGACTTTTTGACTATCTCACCGAAATATCAGTCTCCGTAATATATGCGCCTAGTGGAATAGGTTAAACGATGATGTTCTATCATGACATATGTTCTTACCTTAACCATTATTTTACCATCCTGCAGATTTGCTAGAATGTGCGATGTATCAACCTGTGAATAACTAGTAATTGTTATGGGCGTTACATGACCAGTGCAGTCGATGCGCCCTAAAGCCCAAATGACTAACCAAGGACGCGCTAACAATTATAGGCGAGAAACGACTGCACCTGGTACACCTGTCACGTTATTCTTACCGCTCGCGGTTTTATGCCGGGAGCTAACTAGAAGCGGCTGCACCTGGTGCACCTATGACGTTATTCTTACCGCTCGGGGTTTTATGCCTGGAACTGACGAGAGGCAGCTGCACCTGGCGCTCACGTGACGTTGTTGTGACGTCACCAGCGGACGCACCAGCAGCTGTCTGACAAGAAGCGGCTGCACCTGGTTGAGATCCGGCCCGAGGCGGACAACTACCCTCGCGTAGTGGCGTCACCCGACGGCGCCGTGCGCACCAGAGCCGACATCCCTCCCGATGAAGAGCTCGACTTCCAGCTGGTCAGTCAGCTGAGCGACCGGCCGATGGATGTCGGAGAGCTCACGAATCATGCATACATCTGATCCATTCCGATCGTTTGCCTGACTGGCCTTTGAGTGTTGCGTAACGTAATGAAAGATTCGTGATTCGCACCGGAGCTTTGGTATGTTTCAGATTAATGTCATGTAGTCTACGAGTTCCTGGAGTGAGGTTACTCGACTGGTGTCGCTGTTCTTTGAATTTAAGTTTGCTGTAATACATTGTTGGTAACTCACCAAGCATCGTTGTGTAATGTTTCACTGCCTATCTGCGATATTTTTGTCACCAAGAATATCGTTTTGCAGCATATCTTTGAGGGCAAGGTGCCTCTAAAGATGCCGCCCAAGAAGCCATTTTACATGAAGCTACCCTGTTACCAGAACCATCTCAATAAAACGAAGCACATGAAGAACCACGAGCAGGTCAGTCAGCAGTCTACTTCAGTTTGAACGCGAATGATCAAGTCTGATTTAAACGCTCTAAAACCCAAATAACTAAGTTTATTTCAGTTATTTCCTGGAGTGACGTGTACTTGTGGCAACGGCTCAGTTGGATCAAACCTGCTGATTTTATAAGCTGGTAATTATGAACGTTTCAACATATGTATGTGATTTTTGCTTTGATGCATGTTTGTATTGAAAGTCGGGAGTCCGACGATGTCAACCGTGCGGCGAGGTGGACTTCCTGTGGTGATGATTGTCCGTCAGGACAAGCCGCCTTCCCGCCACGGCAGGAGTTTGATCAGCAGCATCAATGCAGTCCGCCGAAGCCAGCGCTGTTCTTGTTTGGTATCGATGTCGGTCTGTGTTGCGTGTGCGGCAGGTTCGTGTGGCGCTGCTGGCCGAGTTCGGGGAGGTGCGCAGCTTTCTGGCCGATGAGCACCCCGAGTGTCGTGCCATGTCGGCGGCTGTGGCGGCTGAGCGGCGACAGGCGGCCGAACAGGACCAGCAACAGGACCAGGACCAGGCGGTTTGACCTCGGGACCAGGGCCAGAACCAGTGCTAGGATCCGGCAATGTGACCCAGGACTAGGTGCCGTGACCCGGGGCCCCTGTGCCGGGCGGCCGGTGGGCGGATGCTAGCCAGTAGCCGACAATGTGACGGCCGCACCGGACACATCCAGTGAAGTGTGAGCGTTACGAGTAGTGTGCATGGCACGTCCGCTGATCTTGTGACAATGCAACTGTTGTGCGTGTGACCGCGCGGTGGTTGAATTGTGCGGTCAATTGATGTCTTCGTGCACTCGAGCAAGTAATCTGTCACTGATGGGACCTACCGAGTGCAATATACTGACATTTAGAAGAAAAAGAAGGTAACTGGTTGTGTAGAGTGAGGAAATACGCCTCTGGTATAATATCCTTCATTGATGATCTTTTTCCAAAGCACTATGACGTGGGTTCAGGTGATAATGCATCACGCATGCATCACGTGGCTTTGATGCATCACTTGTGGATGAATGGTACTTTCATTTACAGTGGCCCCAGACTTGCCCATTAGCGGAGACGTCACCTCGGGCGCACTACTGTGGGCGCTAAATGACCTCGTAGTCGGCGCGCCCTTAAGCCCAAATAACTAACTAACGGGCGCACTACAGTCTCGCTACGGGAAGTATTGGGGGATGAATCTCCTTTTGTACGATCGGGACGGCTATTCTGCTTCCTTGCAGAGGTTAAGCTTGCTGTGGTATAAACGCCCTATTAATACGATGGCTAAAATGTATGTGGTAAAACCAGGATGGTTATGCTGTACGTCATAATGGATTTGATAATGTGTCGCATTAGTAGTTTTAATCAGTTTTGGCTTTAAAACTTAGTATGATTAACGATGTTATTGGCGTTGTATGACCTCTGCAGTCGATGCACTTCTAAACCCCAATAAGCATTTCCGGTGCGCAGTCGAGGCACGTGATGCCTTGATGGTCAGCGCCCAGGCTTGGCACCAAAAGGTCCCGATGTCAAGACTCGAGCTGCTAGATTTTCGAAATCGTTCGCGACCAATTGCCGTTTTCGCATGACCGGTAGTGAGACGTGTCATAAAATGGTCTGCCCCACCGATACTGAATGTACTGCTAATGACTAAACCGCTCCAACACCTGAGCCACACGACATTACTCCTACAGACCACTGCTCCTAGCGTCACGTATGCGTGACATTTGTGATGCAGTGCTTACACGTATATACAGGACATACTGTGACAAACTTGGCGGCTCCTTACGTCACTTATGCGCGACAATGAGTGATACAGTGCATTCAGGACATTTGTGATACAGGACATACTGCGGCAAGCTTGGCTACTTCTGGCATTGCTGGTGCATATCACTGTCATACACAGATATAGGTACTGTACCTACTCGCAAGCATTTTGACGAAACGAAGTCCTCGATCCACAGCAGGAACGCATTTAGGGCTTGGTTGCCGGACGTTTTAAGGGAGCTGGTGCTTCCTTCGCCGTGTTGCCTGTGCCCACTGCCCACTGCCCACTATGTGCTCGACCAAACATGGGTGATCTTTGCCGCGTAGTTTTTGACAATACGCGGAGTGGACGGGTAAATTTCGTGCTTGACCTCCCATGTGCATCGTAAGTGTGAATGCTGCATGTTACGATCGTAAACCTACCTCCCACTCATAGGCGTAGGAACAGGGGGAGGGCGGGCATGGCCCACCCACTTTTCAGTGTGGGGAGGGCAACAATGGTAGCTGGCCCTCCCACTTTTGAAACATTTAAGTTCCCTAAAAAGCAGCATGCACACATTTGAAGGTGTGAAAAAAATCTCCCTGCAATCCATAGCGAAGCAAAAGCTACACATATCACATCGTAGCACTTCCACTCGCACGACTCGGGGCATTTACCAATCCCGCGGCCCACCGGCGAAGCAGTGGGGGCGGCGCCATTAGCCGTGATCGTGCATAAACTGCGTCGAGAGCCACCCAATAAACAAACAATCATCGTAGCGCTTCATTTTTTAAGTCATGCACGCTTGTACATGACCTTACAACAACGCAACTAATACAGGGGTTGATGTAATGCAACATATGTATGGATATTCAAACCTTATGTTATGAAAAAGCTATAAAGCAGATATTGTGCCAACCAGTAACAAAGTACATTCATACTAGAGTTTCACTGTGATTATTTGACTGTTAGCATATTTAACATTGGTTTCATTAATATTACCTACGGCAGAAAATTATAAAGGCTGAAGGCAGCAACGTAACACAATCAAGGTAAGACATACAATTCGCAAGTGCAAATTCCTTGCCTTGATATTACATAGCCATATATAATATATGACCTTGGCTGCCATACACTGCAACATTTACGTGCATTTTGAGTATTAAAGCATACAATTTACTGCCACGATACATCCACTGCGTGGCTGTGGTATGGAATAGAACGTACACATTTCCATATTTCAATGGATTTTCACAGTTGGGCACAGCACACAAATATCCAACCTTTTGGGTGAGATGTCTGGGTATTATCGTTGCTGGCATCCAACATAGCAAAATACTTCTTTCCATCATTTATTATGGTAGTATAGATACAATAATGAAGTCCACACTCTATTATATAGGGGACGAATGGTCTAGGGGTAAGATGCTCGTCTCACAATCGAAAGGTTGTGGGTTCGAGTCTCACCTGTCGCTACTCTTCGCCCGCGACCAATCGGCGTGAGAGATTGGCGACGCTATATGACTCAACGGTCGACGTGTCGTAAAACCAATAACCAACCAACCAACACCCTGTTATATCAATTTCAAGTGCGAGAACGCCTCTCAGAATTTCAGAATCCCCCGAGAGGATTAGGCGCTCGTGATGTGACCTGACAAGGTCACATGAGGAGTGATATGAAGAGTGATGATGTGACGAATGACGAGTGATGCTTGTCAGGTGTCCTGACAAGGCACATGACGAGCATGGCAACTGACCCGAGTGGATCCTTAGCTGGGTAACTGCGTAGTAGCATTGACAGCACGTCAAACATTTAATTCAAATTATGTCGTTCAACAGAAATGGTTCGGTCACATAGCGGGCTCAGGGTATATGCAACAATCTCTGCTTACCAAAGACTCATCCCAGAATATATTCAATGAAGACATTTGGATTAAAAGTACTAGAACACCGAATTACAACGGAGACTACTATCAAGGCTTTTCATCGTCCAGTGAAGTGTGCGTCCAGGCTGAGATTCAAGAATTGGAGCAGGCCCCCACCCACCACCCCTGAGAGATTGTGGGCCCCCAATAATCGCGCCGGGTTTTGGAAAATAACGCCAAGCTCCTTAAAAAATATTGCTGGTGTCCCCCAACAATCGCACCGGGACCCATACAAATAACATTAGGGCTCAAAATGTCGCGCAGAGGCCCGTGAAAATGATGCTGGGCCCCCAAATTCCCACCAAGGCCCCTGAAAATCACATTGGGGCCCTAAAAAATCGTTCTGAGACCCTGAAAATGAGGCTGAGGGCTTCAAAATGTAGACCGGGCCCCTGAAAATAACGCTGGGCTCCCAAAAAGTGGCGCCTGGATCCCGAAAAGTCGCGCCAGGGCCCCCGAAAATCACGCTAAAGCCTTCAAAGGTCGGGTCGGACTCCTGGAAATCACACTGAGGGCCAAAAAGTATCGCCGGGGCGGGGGGTCCCCCGAAAATCACGCTGGGCGCCAAAAAGACTGGCCGGGCCGTCAAAATCACGTTGGGTTCCAGAAGGTCGGTTCGGGGCCCCTGATAATCACACTGTACCCCCCAATAGGTCGGACTGGGGCCCCTGAAAATCACACTGGGAGCACAGCAAAAGTCGCGCCGTGGTCCTTGAACATCACGATTGGGGCTGCCAAAAGACGGGCTGGGCCCCTGAAAGTCACGCTTGGGGCCTGAAAAGTTTGCGCCTGGGTCCCGAAAATCACGCTGGGAGTCGAACAAGTTCTGTCGAGATTCTTAAAAATCACAACGGGGACCCAAAGGGTTGGGCCTGGGCCCCTGAAAATCACTGTACCTGAGGGTACCAAAAAGTCGCGCCCGGACCCCTGAAAATCACTGAACCTGAGGGTACCAAAAAGTCGCGCCCGGACCCCTGAAAATCACGCCAGGGGCTTGACAGGTCCCACCGGGGCACCAAGTCTCATCGGGAACACCCAATGAATGAAGCCGGGGCAACGAAATAAAAACAGTCCGGACATGGGAATTCATTCTGGTGTCCCAGCAATCGCTCGAAAAGAAACAAAAACGTATTGCGCCCCTAAAGACGTGTCGAGGCCACTAAAACTCGCGATAGGCATCAAAACTAATGACGACAGGGTCTAAAAATCGCACTTAGACACAAAAACGTCGCACCGCTGCCCTTGGACATCACACTAGGGGCCATAAAAGTCGCCCCGGAGCCCCACAATTCGCAGCTGGCTTCCCAAAAATCAATTCCTACCCGGGATGTCACTTTGCGGCCAGAAAAATTGCGTCGGGCCCCGGAGAAGAAACGCTTTGGAGCACCGAAAAAAATGCACCGGGGCCCGAAGAATCGCAACGGGACCCAAAAGTATCGCGCAAGAGGCCTACACAAATAGAAGTCGACCCCAAAAATCACAAAGGGACTCCATCGAGACGAGCCGAGCACCGGAAAATTCAGAACAGGTTCCAAAAGAAAGTTATCTTAAGGGCCTCTACTCGGAAGGGTACATTGGCTGGAAAAAAAACTTGTTGAGCAGCCGCCGTGGCATACCAAGGAGCAAATCCCCCCTCCATCATGCAGAGGTGGACTCCCGAGAACCCAAGAATCGCGCCGGGGTCCCAAAAAATGGTTCTGGAGCCCCATAAATTCGCATCGGGCCCCAGAATTAGGGGTCATAAATAAATACAGCGGGCACGAAAAACTTGCACCGGGCCCAAACATTTCCTCAGGTGAACGCCAAAATCGCGCTGGGGCACAGATAAGTACAACGTGCCACGCGAACTAGCGCCAAGCCCCCAAATATCGCGATTGGGACCCAAAATCCCTGTTGGTAGTCTCATAAATTATGGTCGGGGCATCAACAATTCCCCTCGGGGCTCCCAAAAATTAGCGTCGATGGCCCGGAATAAGCACAGCGTGGACCCACAATCGAATCGGAACCCGATAAGAATGCAAGCCGGAGCTCTTTGAAACAAAGGGAGCTTTCGAAAAATAAATGTCCGAGCCAGGAAAATCGCTCCTTAGACCAAACATACCACCAGATGTCTTAACAAATAGCATACGGCATCGAATAACGTACCGGAGCTCGTAAAATCGCGGTGGGACATTAAAAAAAACGCCGGGGCCGGAAGAATCAGGCCGTGGCTCGGACTTTACATAACTCGGAAGAAGTCACCAAAAATTGCGTCGAGCACAAAAACCGGCTTCGGATCCACCCGGAACTAGGTGCCTGGGCCCGAAAGATCGCGACGGGCCCCAAGACATTATACCGGAGCCCCAATATCGTGTTGGGGTCCCACAAATGTGAGCGAGGAACCACAAATAAATACAGTGGGACTCAAAGAGCACAACTGCAGGACGAAAATGCACCGGGCCCTCCAAAGCGTACCGAGTCTGGCAAAAAGCGGCAGGGCCTTGAAACATGCGTTGCAGCTCAAAATAACTACACCAGCAGCTAAAAAACCTAACACAACGGGTCCCTCAAAGCACATCAGGGCTTTGAGCACCGCATGGGGGCCTCAAGAACAGGCTGGGGTCCTTAGAAATCGACATGGTCCTAGAAATCGACATGGTCCGTTACGACTTTATGTTTATGGTGTGCCGTGTGTTGTCACCTGTCAGCTATTTTGCACTGGATTGTTGGTCCCCAAAATAAGCCCTTACATTCTGTTTCAGCCAGGTGCCACATGATGTAGTTGCAGCTTTTCGTTCGAAGTGGCTTATATTCTAAGGTGCACGATGTGTACTACATAGGTGATTGAGGTGGCTGATCACCTATGTGTTGGAGTTAGGCCTCAGTACGAACACCATACCATGCATTTTTATGCATTGCGTTTTTCTTTGCCCCAATCTGTCAACGTGCCAATCTCGGTCTGCCACACACCGGATCAAAGAATTTTCCACCAGCGATTACCCGTCTTTCCTGTTTCTCAACCTCTCCAGCATCCATCATGAGACTTCTTTTGCCATGGGCCACTGGCCCATGGCAAGATATGGAACGAACGGAAACCCATGGAAAACCCGTGGAAATCCATGGAACAAATAAACCCATGGAAAGAAGGTGAACATCTACAACGGGGACATCTTAAAGACGTATAGTACTATATCATGGAAACTAGGGCACACCACATACCCATTACTGAGGCTGTATGAGCTTGCCCCCCCACACACACACACGCACAAAGCGGAAGTTGAATCCATTTTGCTTTGAACGGTAATACTAAATGGTTTCACTCGCACCTGGAAGATAAATCTATTATTACAAAAGAATCCATCGGTCGTGAAAAAGTTCCAAGTCCAGCGAGTTGTGTGAATTTGAAAGTACTTATACTGCGATGATCATTCTTTTTTAGGACCACATGTTGCTGTTAGCCAAAGTCGCGCCCAGGGGGCCTGCCCCGCCCCGTCCCTTAGCGGTGAAAGTTGTGTGTTCATTATTAAAATTATCGCGTTCTCTATCCAAAAGTGCTCAGCCATGGTACTTTGCGAAATTCCTGTGTGCGCCCCTGCTGTTGACCCTGGCCCACCCACTTTTTGAATGTTCCTACGCCTATGCTCCCACTACGAGCGTAAACCCACCTCCCACTACGTGCGTAAACCGACTTCCAACTACGATCGTAAACCTACCTCCAACTAGTCAAAATCTCGAAAGGAAAGGGATATTAGTTTGCATCTGGTTCTCCAGCCATGGGTGTTTGGCGAAAACCTTGCATTCTCCTTTCCCCGCGCGCAACATTTATATCCCACCACGTATTTGACGTTACGTTGTAAAGTAACCCAGAAGTGATGAAATAGATGGAGGCTTGATTGGATGAACAAGTTTTATGTCGGGGCAGACGTTACTTTTTTCAAGTTTCACTAGCTAGTTTTAAGTTTAAAGACGATGGTGGTATTCATTAATTTTTTAAGTCCCTAAATTACTTACAGAATGTCTAATGTCGTGCCATTCTTTTGGTACCTATTTGGTATTACCTATTACCATAGGAAGGAACTGCTCCTGCCGCTCATACCATCCTCCCCCAATCACAGAAACACCCATGCTATGATTCTACCACTCATATGCATATGTGTGATGCATGGACTGGTTCGTCCAGTTTGCACATAGGGCTTCATAGGCTCACTGGCGGATCCAGGGAGGGGCCATTTTGGCCTGGCCCCCCGAAGCGCTTAAAAGGGGGGCCATAGTGTCTTTTGCCCCCCACCCCCCGAAACCAACAGAAGTCAACCAAATTAAAATGCAGTAACCTTTGCCGAGGTTAAAAAATAGCGTCTGGATGAAAGAATGCCCAATTTTAAAGATTTTTTTACTTAAAAATAATTGTTTGGAAGCCAGTATGGTAGCGTAGTAGATTCTGACACACATCGAGGGTTCCATGCTGCTCAAGTCCTGCCTACAGCAAGAGTTGACAAAATCGGATCCGCCAGTGTGTACACGTGCACGAACGTTGACGTGGTACAAGACGTTCAACGTGAACGTGAACGTTTTAGTAAACAAGAGCAAATTCCGGTAACATAGAAACGGTGGAGGTAGGCTGGGGCTCCTACACCGGAAATTATGTTGTCATTTTTTTTTTTATAATTATTTTAATTATATTTTCAAAAATGGGCCCTTTGCCAAATAGTGGTCGAAATCCGGTGCTTTTAACCAAAAATAGTGGGAGAATGGACACCCTCCAAATCCGTTCGACCCGTCCCCTGATGCAATTCCTAGGTACGCCACTGGGGGAGGGGAGGGGCTGATGCCGAAAACCGAAGTTGCCCCCCCCCCCCAAACCGGTGGGCTAGATCCGCCAGTGCATAGACTGCATTTTTCATTGGAGGTCTCAACCACTATCAGTGATTAAGGCTCCAAGCGAAGGCTCATCCAAGGTAGAGTGGTGTGGACAGTGGCATACCTTGCATTTGCATCAGGGGTCATATGGATTTCGAGGTGGCCCAATCAACACCCATTAAAAAAAAAATTGTCGCCAGATTTCGACCGGTAGTTTTCCATTGCACCCATTATTATTTTGTGTTAAGATGAGTAGCTACAACTTAATTTTGCATTCCAAGGGGTCCAACCTACCACCATCGTTTCGAGAGCAGTGAATTTCAACCGCCTCCCTCCGGTTCATAGGCGTAGGAACAAGGGGGGGGGCAGGGGGCCATGGCCCACCCACTTATTAAAGTGGGAGTGCAAACAATGTTAGCTGCCCCCGCCCCCCCCCCCCACCCCCACACACTTTTGTGACATTTAAGTTTCATAAAAAGTAGCATGCACACATTTGAATATGTTGAATACTTCCTGCAATCAATAACTAAGTAAAAGTTACACATATCACATCATAGCTGTTCATTTGTTAACTCATGCACACTTTGACATGGCCTCACAACAAGGCAACTAATTCATCAGTTGATGTAATGCAGCACATGTTTGGATATTCACACCTTATATTATGTTATGAAAAGACTATAAAGTAGATAATCTGACAGCCAGTACAATGATACTTTCATACTAGAGCTTCACTGTGGTTCTTTGACTGTTGACATGCTTAACATCGATTTAATTAATATTATCTACAGTAGAAAATTATACAGGTTGAAGGCAGGTAATATAACACATTCAAGTTAAGACATACAATTTGCAAGTGCAAGTTTCTTGCCTTGATATTACATAGCAATGTATTATATATGGCATTGGTCCTAACTGCCATATACTTCAACATATATTTACATGTGTTTTGATTATTAAAGCATACAAATTACTGTCAGGATCCTTCCACTGCATGATTGCAGTATGGAATAGAATATAAACATTTTCACGTTTCAATGGATTTTTACAGTTGGGCGCAGAACACAGATATCAAACCTTTTGAATGAGATGTCTGGGCATTATCGGTGCTGGCATCCAACATAGCAAAATACTTATTTCCATGGAATGTAAGGAATTTCCATCATTTACTATATTAGCATAGATACAATAATGAAGTCCACACTGTGTTATTACATCCTCAAGTGCAGAACGCCTCCAAGAATCTCAGAATCCCCAGAGGATTCGACGCTCGTGATACGACCTGACAAGGTCACATGAGGAGTGATATGAAGAGTGATGATGTGACCAGTTGCGAGTGATGCTTATCATGTGACCTGAGAAGTCCCATGCCGAACATGGCAACTGACCCAAGTGGATCTTTTGCTGGGTAACTGCGTAGTAGCATTAACAGCACGTTAAACATTGAATTCAAATTATGTCGTTCAACAGAAATGGTTCGGTCAGATGGTGCGCTCATGGTCCATGTAACAATCTCTGCTGAGCAAAGACTCTGATCCCAGAATTCATCCAGTTAAGACATTTGGATTAAAAGTACTAAAACACCGAATTACAACGGAGGCCAATATCAAGGCTTTTCATCGTCCAGTGCGTCCAGGCTGAGATTTAAGAACCCCAATGATAATTAAATGAATTTAGGCCAATTGCAGGGTATATGTTTCAAAACATTACATGTGGTGCAAGCAGTTCAATGGGCATAGGAAAGTCGACTTTGTGCGATATACTCTATAGACGTCATTGTTAAGCTATACAATCATTGGGTCATGCGCAGTGGCGTACCGAAGGGAGGCATTCGGGCAGTCCCCCTGAGACGTTGTGGGCCCCGAAGAATAGCGCCGGATTTCGAAAACAAAATACTGCCAGACTCCCTAGAAATCCTGCTGGTGCCCCCAACCCAAAATCGCACCGCGGCCTAACATTGGGGTCCCCCCAAAAGTCACACAGTGCCCCTGAAAATGACGCTGGGTGTCACAAAAATTGTTCCCGGACCCTAAAAAAATGGCACTGGGGCCTCCAAAAAGTGGGACCGAAGGCACTGAAAATACAGCTGGGGTCCCAAAAAGTCGCGCCATGGCCCCGAAAATCACACTAAGGCCTCAAAAGGTTGGGCCGGGGCCCAAAAAAATGACGCTGGGCCCCGAAAATACTGGCCGGGACCTCAAAGTCACGTTGGGTCCGCAAAGGTCGGGCCGAGGCCCCTGATAGTCCCGCTGGGGCCCCACAAAAGTCGGACCGGGGCCCCTGAAAATCATGCTGGGAGTACAAAAACGTCGTGCCGTGGTCCTTGCAAAATCACGGTGGGAGCTTCAAACGTTTGCGCCTTGTCCCTCGAAAATCACGCTGGGGGGCCGAAAAAGTCGTGCCAGGGTTCTTGAAAATCACAACGGGGTCTCAGAAAGGTTCGGCCGGGGCCCCTGAAAATCACGCTGAGCCTGGACGTACCAAAAAGTCGCGCCCGAGCCCCTGAAAATCATGCTAGGAGCTCGACCGGTCGCACCGGGACCCCAAAAGTCTCATCGGGAACACACAATAAATACATCCGGGGCAACAAAAAAGGCAGTCAGGACATGGAAAATCACTCTGGGGTCCCAGCAATCGCTCCAAAAGAAACCAAAACGTGTTGGGCCCCCAAAAACGTGACGGAGCCACTAAAGCTCGCGATAAACATCCCAGCAAATGACGACAGGGTCCAAAAATCACACTTAGCCCCCCCAAAATCGCGTCGCTGCCCTTGAAAATCACACTAGGGGCCCAAAAAGTCGCGCCGGAGTCCTACAAGTCGCAGCTGGCTTCCCAAAAATTAATTCCTACCCGGAATTCCATACTCCTCGGCCACAAAAATTGCGTCAAAGACCCCAAAAACGGTTCGGACCCGGAAAAGAAGCGCGTTGGAGCACCGAAATAAAAATGCACCAGGAACCCAAAGAATCGTACCGGGGCCTAAGAATATCACGCGTGAGGCTTACAAAATAGAAGTCAATCAAAAAAAATAACAAAGGGACTCCATCGAGTCGAACGGAGCACCGCAAAATACAGAACAGGTCACGAAATAAAGGTCTCCGAGGGGGATTCTGAAGGGTGCCATCGGCTGAAAAAAAAACTCGTTGAGCAGCCGCAGTGGCATACCAAGAAGGAAAATCGCCCCCTTCCTGAAGGGGTAGGCTCCCGAAAATCGCGCAGAGGTCCCTATAAATGGTTCTGGGTCTCATTAATTCGCGTTGGAGCCACAAAAAATAGGGGTTCTAAATAAATACAGCAGGTACCAGAAAACTCGCACCGAGGCCCACAATTTGCGCGGGGAACGCCAAAATCGCGCTGTGGCCCAGATAAGTACAATGGGCCCCGCGAACTAGCGCCAAGCCCCCCAACTATCGCCCTTGGGACTCAAAATGTACGTAGGTAGTCCCATAAATTCTGGTCGTGGCGTGAAGAAAATCCCGTCGGGGCCCCAAAAAAAAATTGCGTCGATGACCCCAGATAAGCACAGGGGACGAGTGGTCTAGGGGTAAGATGCTCGTCTCGCAATCGAAAGATTGTGGGTTCGAATCTCACCTGTCGCTACTCTTCGCCCGCGACCAATCGGCGTGAGAGATTGGCGACGCTATATGACTCAACGGTCGACGTGTCGTGAAACCAACCAACCAACCAACCAACCAGATAAGCACAGCGTAGCCCAAAAATCGTATAGAGACCCGACAAGAATCAAGCCGGAGCCCTCCAAAATAGAGTGAGAGATTCCAAAAAATAAATGTCCGAGCCAGAAAAATCGCTCCTTAGCCCAAACATACCACCAGATGCCCTAAAAACCGCGCACGGCACCGAAAAAAAAATCGTATCGGAGCTCGGAAAATTGCGACGGGGCACACAACATGTCACCAGGGGCCCGAAAGGTCAGGCCGTGGCTCGAACTTTGCATGATTCAGAAAAAGTCACCAAAAAATGCGTCGAGCCCAGAAAAATGGCGTCGGGTCCCCCCGAATCACGAGTCTGGGCCCGAAATGTCGCGCCGGGACCCCGTGAAGGTATACCGGAGCCACCAAAGTCGTGCTGGGGTCCCACAAATGTGAGCGAGGAGCCACAAATAAACACAACGGGACCCTAAGAGCACAACTGGAGGCCGAAAATGCATCAGGCCCTCCAAAGCGTACCGAGTCTGCCAAAAAAGGCGGGAGGGCCTTAAAACATGTGGTGCAACTCTAAATAAACACTCCGGGAGGAAAAAATGAAATACAACGTGGCTTTGAAGCACACCGGGGCCTTGAGACCACACGGGGGCCTCAAAAACAGGCTGAGGCCCTCAAAAGTCGACATGGTCGTAGAAAAGGAACAAAAAGACCGGGCACTAAATAAACACGTCGGGGTCTGCGAAACCGCGCCGATACTTAAACAAATATCGTCGGTGCACAACAAAAGCAACAAAACTTTTGTTTTTAAAGAGCCGGGGTCGCAAAAGCGTGCCGGACCCATTACAATAATTGGCTCAAGCCCTACAATACAACCGTCGACGAAGAAAAACGCAAAGGGTTCAAAAACGAACACCTAACTAGGGCCTCTGTTCGGTAGCCAATCTGGGAGCGTATTGAACCAAATAGCTGAGGTTGATCAAAGCTCAGCGGGTATCGGGATTTTTATCCATCAGAACACGTGGGAAGAAGAAAACTAATCATCGAATTTAATTCAGGATGGGCCTTTGTGGCTGTTAAGTTTGAACACTTCATGACTTTATGAGGTGCCGTCTGTTGCCACCTTTCAGCTATTTTGCACTTAATTGTTGGCCCCACTTAATTGTTGTAGCATTTCGTTTCAAGTGGTGGATATTCTAAGGTGCACCAGGTGTGCTACAGAGATGATTGAGGTGACTGATCCAGAGGTGAAAAAAACAGGCTACTCGGCCACGAGCGTGGGTGACAGATAGTTGAAAAATATCTCCGGTTATGGTGACAACCTACGGTACCGTATAATTATCATTGAGTATGGATTGTATTTATCATCAGGCCGTTTTGCCTCTTAACATACCCAGTCAATTTGTGTTTCCTAACCATCCAGACATATACGTACTGATCTTGTTTCAGTAAATGTATCAGAAGCGCACCGAAACAATTTAGTAGCTATGATCGAGGGGACAGGGGGGGGGGGGCTGAAAAAACTCTACCACTCGTGGTAAAGTCATTAGGTTTTAACATTGCCGTGCTATGCCTGTCACCTACGAACTATCCCATCCCCGTCCAGAGATTGAGCCCGACGCAACAGTTCCGTTTTCCGGCGCAGTTTGTGGCGTGTGGTACGGCTCACATCACAGGTAACGAGATATGGCTGACATCACGTGAAAGCCCCAAATGTTGGCTATCCGTCGGGAACAATTTCGTTGCGGTCGGGTCAACGTGTTGCGCGTGCGCGTCACGGGGGTCCTGAGAGAACGGGTGTCCGGTGAATGTCCGGTCGCCCATAGGAATAGCATGTAAAACTGAGATTTTGCGTTCGGAAAATGACCAATTTTAGCGCTCCCCATCGACCCGATTCAGACCGCCATATCTCGACAACCAATGGACGGATCGACACCAAACCAACACCTCAGTGTTGCCACGACAATTGTTAACACCGCCGTGGCAACCGTTTCCGAGTCACGCACCGCGCGCACGCGAGACGGGTGTGGAAAGCGGAAGCGACGTTTTTAAGCGTTTTTCACGATTGGGTCTGGTTCTCGGAAACGGCTAAACTTAGCGACTTGCCGTCACTTTCACATCATGGCCACATGTACTGGCTACAATTTTCCAATTGACGATCAGTGGCTGCAGAGTGTGCGGGCGCAGTCATCGTGACACGGGCTGCACGTGTTTCAGTCCGTGAAAAAGGCTCCGCTTTCCACTTTCTCCACAACACTGTCGAATGACATTTTGCGGAGGAAGTTGCATGCGCGGATAGCCCCACTCTTTGTGATGCTTACAGTTCCTTCGGATTTCACCCATCACAAATACTTTTGTATTAATCGTCGATGCCCTCAACCGTTACCAGACGTTCTGCAATCTTGGCAGACGGGGACGGGACAGTGTCCTGTCACCACCCAGACATTGAATCCGACGGAACAGCTCCGATTTCCGGCGCAGTTTGTTTCAAAGCTGGTTTTATCTACCTAATATGGTGTTAGTGCCCAAGTTGTGAGTGCTAATATGACACCACCATCACGAGAAAAGGTGCGTTGTGGCTATCCTGGTTGCAAATTTAATGGCCAGTCAAGATAGTTGAATAGGCATATGAAGGCAAAGCATGCCGGTTTACCTATCCGGCTGAAAAACACTGCCTTTGGAGGAGGCCGGTGGCAATCATGGCACTTTGCTGCAGGAAGTGCAGATAAGACTGAATGTATTTCTACTAACCAACATCATGTCTGCAAAATATGGCAACCTTGAGGGTGTTTTGTTCATGTGCAAGCAAAAATACTATGAAACCTTGTGCAATTACCCAGCCATATAAAGCTGTTTGGTGCAGTATTATATGCACAATATTTCTCAGTCTAACATATCATTTCAGGCATTTTGCCACACTCAGACTTATGGAATCCTTATCATGAAACAAATGTTTTGGTTCTTCCAATATGAGCCTTTGGTATTTAAATAATTTCATCCGGTCACTTCCTTGGGTTTGATTTATTTGGAGCAGGGCCCATGTTTTGTCGTAAGCATGACTTGTTGCATTGACCAAAAGTGTTATAAATTACTTGAAACCAATACAACATATGACCTATGACACTCTGTCCTTGATATTGGAGCTATAGTACAAGGTAATTCAATTTGTCTTGGTAAATTTAATCTTCAAGGAGTCATTCGATTTGGAGAACAGCATGTTTCAATGCTATATTTATCAGCATGATGAAGATGATGTGACCACTGATTTCCATCAGAAATGCTTATTTTTAGTTTGAAAGCAAAATAATGTACTATTAATTTTTGATACCTGACATAACCTAGCCTGGTTTACCCTACCTCCTTTTAAATTGTTTCTTCAATGTAGTCACAATTTGTGTGTTCCATAATATAACAATGTTAAGACACATAAACTGGCCTTACCTTTTTTCAGATAAAAAATAGCCCATTTTTGCCTGAAATAAAAGGAGCACATTTGCACAATAAAAGCTAGCCTAACCTGTTGTTTTGCTTTGGTGAGTAAAATTTTTGTAAAAGATATTGTGAGCACATTACACCACAATAATACCAATATATTTATGGATGCACCCAAAAGAAGCAAGATTAGCTTATAGGGCGTGTTGTAATTTCACATATGAATTAATTATTTGAATTTGTTTTGTATGCATGTTCCAGTGCAGAAGACAAAGCAAATCAACATGTGCACATGATGAAACTGCAAAGTGTACCTCAATTTTTGAGCATGATGATCAGTTTTTTGCATTGTCCCAATGGTCTGATTGTTCCCAGCACCAGACATGCTTGATGTAATTGAATTTAAATTGAAGATCATATATAGACTAAATCATTCTTTTTTGTTCCACTTCGGCACCATCGTCGATATTTCGCGCTCGCACACATGCGTACTGGGTCTTACTGTGAGCCATCAACATGTGACAGCCTAGTAGTGTTCGATATTCTGTAGGTGACAGGCTGGACGCTTTTTTCACCTCTGGACTGATCACCTGTGTGGTAAGGCTCTGAGTGTTAGACCCTGTGTGGTTAGGCCCTGGGGACGAACACCATACCATGTATTTATATTTGTTGTGTTTTTCGTTGCTTCAGTCTGTCAGCATGCCAATCCTGGTCTGCCACGCACTGGATCAAAGCATTTTCAGCTAGCGAGCACCCGTCATTCCTGTTTCTGATCCTCTCCAGCATCAATCATGAAACTTCTTTGACCATGGGACTGCAAGTAAGCTACGTTCTTGCTCATTCTTTCTCCTCTTCAATATCGGTGAACATTTATATCTGGGCATCTCAAAGACGCATAATACTAAATAATGGAAACTAGGGTACGTCACATACCCATCACTGACGCTGTAATGAGCTTGCACCCCCCCCCCCTCCAACACTCACGCACATAGCGGAAGTTGAATACATTTTATTTGAACAGTAACACAGATAGCTTCACTCGCACCAGGAAGATAAGCCTATTATTACAAAAGAACCCATCAGTCGTGACAAGAGTTCCAAGTCCAGCGAGAATTGTGAATTTGAAAGCACTTAAACTGCGATGATAGATCTTTTCCCGTACCACATGTTGCTGTTAGCCATAGGCGCGTCCAGCCCCCCCCCCCCCCCGCTTAGCGGTGAAAGATGTGTGTTAACTATTAAAATCCTCGAGTTATCTATCTAAGAGTGCTCATGGTACTTTGCGAAATTCCTGGGTGCGCCCCTGCTGTTGACCCTGGCCCACCCACTTTTTAAGACGTTCCTACGCCTATGCTCCGGTTCAAATGTTTCCGAAATGGCCGGCAAGTTTTCGAACATCCCAATGTTTTATTTAGTTGATGCGCGACTTTTGGGGGTCTAGTGAAGTTCTCTGTGTCCGACGTTACTTTTCGTGGCCCCTCCTTAACTTTTTGGGAACCAGAGTTAATTTTCCAGCTATATATATATATATATATATATATATATATATATATATATATATATATATATATATATATATATATATATATATATATATATATATATATATATATATACACACACACACACATAACGTATATGGGTGTATATATATATGTGTGTGTGTGTGTGTGTGTGTGTGTGTGTGTGCGTGTGTCTGGATCACGGGTGTTAATTTCTTGTTATTGGGGGCAGGGGCGTCGATTTGTATCCTTTTGTGGGACCATGGCCCCACCAATGTTGATCTTGGCAACCCAAATGTTGATTTGCCCCCCCCCATGTTGATTTGGGCCCCCCAATAACCTATGCTATTTTATGCTGATAAGAAAGCTAAAGGGAAAGAATGAAAAACACCATGCTAAGTAGAAACATTGATGTTAACCAGCACATTTTGTACTGAAAAGAAACAGATTTGGATTAGACAGTGAACTGACTCTCCACCTTTTGCTGAAAAATTGAAAATTGTGTGCAAAAACAAACAAAATAGTTGGATTTCCCTCCACTGTGGAAGAACAGCTTACATCATAAAATGTTGGGATTAGCGATGCTGATGCATTTTAAACCAGATTGTCTGAAAAAAAATATGCTAAGTAACTAAACAACAATTGCATGGTCATACTGATGTTTGTACACACCACCAATGGCAAAAGCCACATGCATATGGAGCTTCAACATGATTAATTCCATTCTCAATTTCCAGTCATTGTCAAACTTGCATGCAAATCATGGTTATCATTGAGATTGTGGATATACAAACTAGAATTATCTTCAGCAACCTACCCATCACACCATCAGCTTGGTTGGTTATTGGTTTTACGACACGTCGACCGTTGAGTCATATAGCGTCGCCAATCTCTCACGCCGATTGGTCGCGGGCGAAGAGTAGCGACAGGTGAGATTCGAACCCACAATCTTTCGATTGCGAGACGAGCATCTTACCCATAGACGACTCGTCCCCACACCATCAGCTTGATATTTACCAAGGTACCTACCTACATGCCCAATGACAATGTGCATGCTTTCAATATTGATATGGGGCAACCCAATCTCAAACTGAACCAACAAAAGCCACGTGTGAACCAATCTGCCAGCCTATGAAAACATGGGAGAAAAGTCAGCAAGAAGCCGTATACACACCTCATTATAATTGATATTCCTGAAGAAAGCAATAGGCATTAAGCTATGCCCACACATGACTTCCTAAACAAACCTTATAGAGTCATACAAGACCAATGTCTGGTAGCGCGCATGAAATTCCACCCACGATACTATTACCTTAGAAGGTACACCAAAGTTCGCCTTCAAGCTGTGGTGACGTCATTGTTTTTTCCTCTGATATTGCAGAAATTGGTAGCATCAGGCGTGTTTCAATTTCACTGCGAATGACATAGTTAAAGCATTTTTCAATTTTCAAAGTTTAAAGAACCTAACCTAGCCAAACCTAAGCTATCATAAGTTGCTGTTGAATAAAAAAATTATTGGTAAATTTGCAGTTTTGGATTATTATTTTTTTGTGCATTTTCTTCAGAATACCCCACGTTCATGACGGTGACTAAGATGATGGGACCACTTATTTTCGGTGCAAATTCATTTTATTTTAATTGGAGAAAAAATTGACAAATTTTCCTACTTAAAAATCCTAAACCAACCTACCTTAACCAAACCTAACCCATTTGTTTGCTTTATGGTGAAAAATGTGTGTAAAAACTTTTCTTGGTTGGTTGGTTGGTTATTTGGGCTTACGGCCGCATTGACTGCGTTGGTCATACAGCGCCCATAAAACTTTTCTTGTTCCCACCTTAAAGCACGATAATACCCAAAAGTTTCCCAAGTTTTTAAGAAACATGTTCACAGAATAAGATAATTTTTCTTCAAAAGCAGGCCTTTTTCAAGGTTGAGAATGTTCAGAAAATAAATTGCTTCACATTTTTTTCTCTTTTTTTTCCTTTTTGTTAGGCGGTAAATTTGTCTTAAAAGGTGTTTTTTGAATTTTTGGAAAAAAATAGTTCGGAATATGATGTTTATGAACATGACTAAGAAGACGCGACCACTCATTTTCGGCACTGATGCTTACTTTTCAATTTGAACGATGACGTCACATCGGTACGGTTGGATGACGTCATACGTATGGCACGGTTCACGTACCTTAATGAGATGGTTGAAGTAGCTTAATCTAATATAATCTAACTTAACCTAGCCTAACCTAACCTAACCTAGCCTAACCTAACCTAGCCTAACCCAACCTAACCTAACCTAACCTAACTTAAACTAACCGGTAAATTTTTGATAGTTAGGTTAGGTTAGATTATATTAGATTAAGCTACTTCGACCATCTCATTAAGGTATGTGAACCGTGCCATGCGTATGACGTCATCAAACCGTACCGACGTGACGTCACCGTTCAAATTGAAAAGTAAGCATCAGCGCCGAAAATGAGTGCTCGCATCCTCTAGTCATGTTCATAAACATCATATTCTGAACTTTTTTTTAAAAAAAATTCAAAAAACACCTTTTATGACAAAAATACCAGTTATGCTAGGTTAGGTTAGGTTTTGTTGCATTAAAAAAAACACATTTATGCTTATGCTGTTACCGAACCAAAGCTCTTTTATGGCATTATTTTGCTCACAAGCTGAAAAGTAAGCATTTGCACAGAAAATAAGTGGTCCCATCATCATAGGGTGCGTTCTTTGTCTCCTTCATTCCGCGGATTCCGTGGACTGTGACGTAGGATATTTCGGGGACTGCAGCCACGGAACGTTCTGTGAAATTTCGGGCCGGATTACTTATGTGAGCCATTTGTGTCGCTGTTCACAAACCTTCCTACTAATTCGTATGATTAGCATTCATTGCATGCTGTTACATTAAAGCAATGTGGTTGAATCACTTGTTGGCAACACCAGTAATTATACAAAGCTCTGAACTATGATCTTATTGTTATTGGCCACTGATGCCTAATTTAATGCTCATGGTGTCAACAATAAAAAGGATAAAAATGCGAAGCTATTCTGAGATGGCTCGTGTTCTACGTAGATGAATGTCAGACATGTCCAGGGCAGGCTATGACAGGCATGTCAAGGGCAGGGATGAAATTTGCATTCGTCATTGCACAGTGAACATGCCGACAGCGGACCGACGTCGTTTCGCTATCTGGACGCCAGTGGTCCGCTGTCGGCTGAGGAGTGGAATGTCCGCCAAGCCGATATGCAGCCGAAACCCAGCCAACGTGGGACCGCTGCCAGGCTGCTGTCAGTACGCTTGGGGCCCGCTGTCGGCTGGGTAGTGGGATGTCTGACAACGGCCCGACGTCAGCCGGCCGCTATTGATATGCCGAATTCAACCCGACATATGTTGATATTCCAGATCAGTATGTCGATGTCGGGCCGAGAGCGGTCCGATGTCGGCATACCGTTTACGAGATGTCGAGCTCGCCCCGACACGTGCGGACAGCGGGTCAACATCGGCATGTTTACTGGGTGGAGATGCAAATAATCGGAAAAAGAAGTTTCTGAAGGTAGTCTCTAGCTTACTGCTGTTTCACGTCAACAGTTGAGAATTTGACCACACTGCAACGGAAAACCCTCGCCGGTGGGAACATGGCATTTATTAGTGACATCTTCGCACAATCTAGCCCAATCGTAATCCACTCTACAACTTTACTTGCGAATTTGCAATGTCTTCCTTGGCCCGCACATCACTTCCAATGTGCTTCGCCATCTTGGAAGAAACCGCACAGAACGGGGCTGGACAGCTTTTTTTTCAGTCCGCGCATTCCCCGGGGAATCCACGAAATCGGGCCGCGGAATTCGTGCGTAATGGACAAAGAACGACAGATGACGTCAGAGTCCACGGAATTCCTGGACGGAACTTGACAAAGAACGCGGCCTTAGTCTCCTTCATAAACATGGTATTCTGCAAAACAAAATTCCAAAAAATAAAAAATAACACCTTAAACTGGAAAGTTACCAAATAAATCGCTATTTTGTGGAAAACTGTTTTGGAAAATTTTAGAAACGTTTTCCAACTTGAATAGCCTAAACTAACCTAACTTAACCAAACCTAACCCATTTGTTTGCTATATGGTGGCAAATGTGCGTAAAAACTTGTCTTGTTACCACCTTAAAGCACAATAATACAGGTTTGGGTAGGTTAGGGTAGTTTAGTTTTTAAGTTGGAAATTTGTGAAAAATTGTCACAAGTAAAATAAAATCGGGAATTTCCCTTCAAAAGCAGCTGACGTTAGGTTCGGTTAGGTTGGGTTCGGTTTTCAATTAAATTCGGAAAATTTCAGAAAATATATTGCTTAATTTTTGTTTCTAATTTGTTTATCCAAAGGCAGGTTAGGATATGCTAGAATAGGTTATGTTGGTTATGGTATGGATTCACTAATGAGTGAATCCATATCATTCCCACTGGAGTCTAAAAGCTACATCATATCCTTACTTCTATAACGTACATCACAAGAACCCATCTCGATTATACTGCTCACTCATGGCACCATAGAAGTCAATTAATGAAAGTGTTACTTCATTACCTGCATTACTAATGTAAACAGAAAGAAGTCCTTTGAACCATATGCAAATGGAGCAACACCTTCACAGTGCTGCTCCATCCACATCCAACTCCAACCCTGACCAACCATCAGGAGCGCATCCATCTCCAAAGCAGCCTGCGGAAGAAGGTATGTATTGCAGCAAAAGTACTATGATCTGAATTCCATGGTATCCCTGTTGCCTAATAGTCCATCCTTGCCTATCCATGTAGGAGATGTTTGACTTTCCTCAAACTGTCTGGATAACTTTGGAGTTGAAATCACTTGTGAGTGATGAAGCAGATTAGTTATTCCTGTATGCTTATGTTGCATAATTGCATGGCACAGTGGCATGCCGAATGGGGTGGGGATATTGTGGGCAGTTGCCTCCCTGACAGGTTGTGAGGCCCTCCAAGAATCGCGTCGAGCTCCGGAAAAAAATTGCGCCAGTCTCCTTAAAAATCCCGTTATGCCCCCAATAATCGCACCGGGGTCCCGAAAAATTGCATTGGGGGCTAAAAAGTCGCGCAGGGAATTCTGAAAAGGACGCAGAGGCCTCAAAAGTTCCCGCCTGGGCCCCTGAAAATCACGCTGGGAGCTCAAAAGAGTCGTGCTGGGGTTGAAGAAAATCACGACGGAGGCCACAAACGGTCGGACCCGGGGCCACGGAAAGTCACGCTGAACCTAAGGGTAGCAAGAATTCTCGGCCCTGGTAATCACGCTAGGGGAATGACAAGTCGCACCGGGGCTCCAAAAGTCTCATTGTGATCATCCAGCAAATGAAGCCGGGGCAACGAAAAACAGTCCCCACATGGAAAATCACTCTGGGTCCCAATAACCGCTCCAAAAGCCCACAAAATGTGCTGGGCCCCCCAAAGCGTGTCTTAGCCACTAAATCTCGCGCTTGAGATCCGAACAAGTGACCACGGGGCCCCCAAATATCGCGTTCGGGACCAAAAATTCCGTCGGTAGTCCCAAAATGTAATGTGGGTAATCCAAAGCGTACCGAGTTTCGCAAAAAGCGACAGGGCATTAAGATATGCTCTGCAGGTGGAAATAAACACACCGGGAGCGCTAATTAAAAACATAACGGAGGCCCTCAAGGTACACCAGGGTCATGAGACCACACGGGGCCTCAAAAACAGGCTGGGCCCTCAAAAAGGGACTTGATCGTAAACAAGGAACAAAAAGACCGGGCACTAAATAAACACATCGGCGTCTTCGAAAACGCGCCGATACCTCAAAAATATAATCGGTGTATAAAACAGCAACAAAGCTGTAAAAAATGTGCTGGGCCCCTAACACAAATTGGCTGGAGCCCTAAAACACATCCATAGAAGAAGAAAAACGCAACGGGTAAAAAAACGAACACCTAGCTAGGGTCACGGCTCGGTAGCCAATCTGCGAGCTTATTTAACCAAAGAGATGAGGTGCATCAAAGGTCAGTGTGTCTCCGGATTTCTTAATCACGAGAAAATGTGGAAAGAAGAGAACTAATGCATCGAATTGAATTGATCGATTTTTTTCCGGTGAGCCGCATTACCAAGCATTCCACATGTCAAATGTGGCACAAGACTATCACGTGACAGTAATTAGCAAAACGTGGGAGACCTAGTAGAAACCGGAGAAGCGCACGTAGAGTGGCGAATACGCCGACTGCGCAAGGCGCGTGTACACGTGCACGAACGTTGGCGTTTTGGCGACTGTGCGTTATTAACTGGAATGCATGATATTGTCAAATTTTACATTTTGAGTGCTTTGTTCAGGTGTAATTTTAGCAGTGTGGAGTGACTTTTCAAGGGATACCAAAAGAAAATCTTCAAACCGGATGGGGAGGAGTTAGGGTTGAAAATCGTGATTCAGAAGTAATGGTGGTAGATTTGGCCCCCTCCACAGGTCAGTTAATTTGGTCACTAATTATTATATAAGAAAAATATAAAGAACCGCTTTGAATTTCTTTTTTTGGGTGCAAATCTGGGAACTTTTTTAATTGGGTAGGTGGGCACCTTGCAAATCAGTTTGCCTCCTCTCGCAAATCCTAGGTACGCCATTGCCATGGCATGGCATAATTTGACCTGTTGATGGCTATAATCCGCCGCAATGGACGGTGTGCTCCGCAGCCCCGGTCCGTTACAATGGACGGTGTACTCCACGGCCCTGATCCGCCACAGTGAACGGTGTGCTCCGCGGCCCCGGTCCGTTACAACGGACAGTGTACTCCACGGCCCTGATCCGCCACAGTGGTCAGTTTGCTCGGCGACCCTGATCCACCACAGTAGATGATGTACTCCGCGGTCCTGATCCGCCGCAGTGGACGCTATGCTTCGCGGCCCTAGTCCATCATAGTAGGTATGCCCCACGGCCCCGGTCCACCACAGTGAACGGTGTACTCCGCGACCCTGGTTTGCCACAGTTCATGATGTACTCCGCGGCCCTGGTCCGCCACAGTGGACGGTGTGCTCCGCGGCTCCGGTCCGTTACGGTGAACCATGTGCTCCGCGGCAGCGGTCCCCCAGAGTGGATGGTGTGCTTCGCGGCTCTGGTCCGCCATAGTAGGTGTGCTCCACAGCCCGGGTCCGCCACAGTGGGCGGTGTGATCTGCAACCCTGGCCCGCCACAGTGGACGTTAGGGTCGAAAATACGGGCTTTTCCTGGATTTTGCCATCCATAGCATTATCCTCTTCACAAAATTATCCTCCATGTTGTTTCCTCCATGTGTTTTCAATTTGGACGTCTGATGGTGTTGTTCGACAATTAATTGCCCCGTGGTAAAGTGCTCAAGATTCACTTGAAGCTTCTCAGTAAGATTCTGATGCCAAGGTTTGAAGGAAAATATCCTCTCCGTATTCCATCACTGAGAAATTGTCCTATCCTCATCCAGGATTGCAAAGTATAAATCCAACCCTGTTAGACGGTGCGTTCTCCACGGCCCTGGTCAGTCACAGTGAACGGTGTGGGATTAGTCATGGCTTTGCATCATCTTTCCGAGCAGTTTTGTTTGCATTAGTTGTCACTTTCCCCGCATTCTACCGTTCACCTTACCATTAATAGGTACACTCGGTCTGGTTGGGATGTTCCAGGGTACCCTAAGCATGGGTGGCTCACTAGGAACGTAGGCTGTGGCGCTGCACACCAAAAATTACTGGTAGGCTGCGCCGTTTCACAGTTATGCGTTGCGTGACAGTCTGCCAGCTTCTCCACCGACCAGTGTCAGAGCCATAGGATTCGCGTGTGTGGTAGTCACGCGACCATTTTCCCTGCAGCCATGCAGTGGTAAACACGGGTCTTCCCTGTTCCCGCCTTGCATTCCTCTGTCGGCGAAACAATATTGGCAGTTAAACGAGCAGGATACTGGACTTCTGTCGATAAACAACAATTGATAGCTGCATATTTTTTTACTCCAGCAACACAGAATGAGCAGGAAAGGTTGGAAAAAACTCAGTTGCAAAGATGTAACGAAAGGAGATGGGAGGTTTATGATGTCAATGAAGTATTCTCTGGCCCCAAAATAATAATAAAATGTCCAACATTTATACGTTTTAGAAATGTAGTTCTAACTCCTGCTTGGGTGACTTTATGAACCAGGGTGCAATTGCTAAGAAGAGCTGGGTTCGTGAACCCAGTCCACGATTCCATGAATTACAGTTTTACAGCCTAAGTTTGGCAAAGCGCTTCAAGTGCCATCAATACATAGACACGGCGACCCCGGCAGCTCGCTCTCGACCTTATCGTGCCAATTGCCAACTGACCATACCAGCCAGGGACTAAAAGCGAGCACGCGAAGCGACACGAACCCAGCATTGCCAGGACGGCGGAGACGGGTGCACGACAGCGCTCTAGCCAACTAAGCTACCGAGGCAGCGAATCACAGGGAGGAACTTGCTTCCTTAATTCAGATTCATTGACAAGTCAATTAGTTACGTGATTAAATTGCATCTGCTTCATTGAGAATCACATGTTTTAGGGCGCAAGGAATGTGTTGCATGATGTCATATTATGTATTGCATATGTTGTGCAGTGTACTGCAAGCGACATATTCAGAATCCCGTGGGGATAAAGTATTTCTTCACGCAGACACAATCCAACTATTTTACCATACAAAGATTTTATTTTATATGAAGCAATATTTCTGGCATTCTTCTCGAACTCTTGCTGGGGTGGCTTTATGGACCAGGATCCAATTGCCAAGCAGAGCTTGTTGTGTGAATCCTGACCTCACCACCCGATCCAAGAATTGCAGTTCTACAGTAGAAATTTGGCAAAATGCTTCACGTGCTGACAATACACCGACACGGTCACCCCGGTAGCCCGTTATCGACCTCATCGTCCCAGTTGACAACTGGCCCTCCCAGCCGGGGGCTAAAAAGCAGCGCGTGAAGCGAATCGAACTTTGTCTTGCCAGGACAGGAGAGACCAGTGCAGGACAGCGTTCTATCCAACTGAGCTATCGGGGCGGAAAACCCCGAGGCGCCACCTGCTTGCTTTATTCAGATTCGTTGACAAATCGATGAATTACTTGTTTAAATTACACCTGTTTCCTTGCTTGTTGAGCGCATGGCATATATCGTGTGATATATTTTAATGTATTGCATATATTGTGAGCTGTATTGCAAGCGACATTTTCAGATATCTGTACGGCTACAATATTGCTTCAAGATGATACCATCGAAATATTTAACGAAGTTTTTTTATCAGATATATTCTTCAGCACCAAATGTATTCGGGCTGTCCGTCATTTTTGGCGTGAAACCACCTTTAATTAGTTGGAGACTGAGCAGGATTTAATGCCATAGCTGTATGTTGAGGTCCACACTGTTATTCTGCATCCTAAAATAGGTCACGCAGTGCGCAATTCTATCTTGGCAGGTTGAGAAAGGCAATTTTGTGCATTTCAACTGAATTATCCAGCCAATGTATCTGACAGATGATGGTCCTCCCGATGCAGGCTATTTGTTGGCAATGCCGTCTTTGAGTTGGCCGTAATTCTAGGGCCTCGGGCTGACCTGCTGAGTGAAAACATTCAAAGACGCAGAAAATTGGCTTTTCATCCTAATGGTTAGTTCCGGCGTGCGGTGAAACAATCATAACGGCAGCAGTACACATAAATCAGCCAAGCCGTATGTGGTTTGCAGTATATTAAGCCATGCACGATTTAAGTATTACATTTAAACCACTCGCATAATTGTCGTGCTTCACATAAAATGATCCACTCACGATTGGTTTAACCCGGTCTAAGGGAGCGGGTTGATATACGCTCCTTAAGGTTTTCCTCAGATAGTGAAAGAACGGCGCGCGGCAGCGCGGCCAAATTTCCCATACCCTTTTCCACAACGATGTGACATGGTGTGTGAAGGTTTTGAGGTCAGGTCATTTACGGTCTCAGAGTTTTTGAAGGTCAAGTGAGGTCACCTCCAAAAAAGTTTCACCAGTCGTCAGACTTTAACGAATAACGATATTGAAATCATACTTTCAGCGCTTGCTTATCTTTAGGGATGCAACGAAATGCATCGGGGGATTTTTTTTCGTTTTTCATGACGCATTGTTTTTGCATATCTGCTCATTAGGGCTAAAATCGAAGGTCCTGGGTAAAGTAAGCTTTTTTATCACATCAAGTTGTCTTCAAGGAACGTTTTGCGGTCCGTTCTAGCCATTAGGAAAATGGATGAAAATTGAACAGTAAATGAACATGTTGAAACTTTAAAAAAGAAGAACTCTTGTTTTTGTGTCGGCAAAACTTTTAGGGCCATGGTCGATTTCGCCTTCCTTTTCCGATTCTAAATTTTTTTTCTTCTCAAATCTCCTCCGAAATGAACACCCCAGAGCTAAAACATGATGTCAGTCGTGGTCACATGAACCACGACTGACGTCACTTTTTTGGGGGGGATAAATTTTCGGGGTGGTTTCGGATCCCAATCGTAGAGCGCTTTCCGATGACACCTCTCGTTTTCGTGTGACGCTTAGTTTGGAGATTAGAGGGGGTGGGTTATCAACCCACCGTTGTGGGTGGGTCGGAGAGAGTCCTCATGCCCTCGCGCCTATGGGGCGACTGTGAGACGGGCTGGGTGTGACGACTGCGGGCAGGCTCGCCTCGCAGGAGCTGCTGACGTGGTCCCGTGGATCACGGCCACACACGTCACACCAGTCCGGGGTGACGACGTTTGCGTCGGTAGAGTCGGCTCTCGCGTTCGCAGGGGCAGCGCTCGGTAGCGGGCCACCTGAGTGCCGGGCTAGTATGTAGCCGCAGGTGGTGCACCGTCTGTCCAGATGGCGGTATGTTGGTGGCTTCACCATCCGCGGACCGGGCCGTCCTTGCGGCCTATAGCGGTCCATCGGCAGCTTGTAGACTGAGGTCACTATGCGGACCAGAAGATCGGCTGGAAGATGGTTGGCCTCCTTCCAGGAGGCCTGAGCTGGTGGGAAGCCATCCCACTCCACGAGGTACTCGGCCATGCCCGCGCAGTCCCACTTGACTGCGAGGACACGCGAGATTTCGAAGTTCATGTTGACGGCTGCGGGAGTCGGCGTGAGGCGGCGTGCTCGAACGGTGGTCCTGCGGCAACTGGCGTGACGGACTCGTCACGCCCGATTGTCAGGTCGTGTTGATGCTGGCCCAGGGCCAGGACGGATGACGATGATGTCTTCACCGAGCGGGAGGGGTTGGAGGGTTGAAGGTTGCGGTGTGGGACTGACGGGAACAGAACTCTGTTTTCGTTGCATCAGACAATACATGATAACACCTGGTGTGGCTACGAACATCAGTACCACTGGGATAATTAAGGCCGAATGTCCTAACACTGTATGGTAACGGAGTCCACGTGTTGTCTGCAGTTGATAACTGAGGCGGGAGATCGGGATGTCGAGGTCGGGTAACATCGACAGGGCTGCCGTCTCGGAGTTGCTGTCAAGGCTAGGTAGCCGGGTTCGAATAGTGTGCTCCGTCAACTCGACCAACTGGGCAAGCTGTGAACGCAAGAAGTTCACATGGTTGATATCTATAAGGGACGTTTTTGAGCTGGCCATGGGGATTCGAAAATACTTTGAAAGGATTGAGCATCCATTGCTCAGGTGCACCAACTGTGCAGGGGTGGTCGTGGTGAATTATGAAGTGCCATTGGCGCAAACCATTTGAATGTTCACCGTTGATCCTGAAGTGATCACCCAAAGGTTTTGTTCGACTTCCAAAGCTGTCGGGGTACTTTTGAAGGACACGAGTGCCTTGCACTGTGTGCTAATTTCGTCAATTTCGCGTAGATACAGTGATTTCACACAGGACGCGGTCGTCGCTGTGAATTGTTTGGCCCGGTGGAAATGACAAAAAGATAACTTTTGTTGCAGGCATATTCGGATATCTTCAGATATCTCCATGAAGCGGGTGTTGTCCTGGCTGATGGCAAAGAACTTCACGTTTCCTGTTTCAAATTTCGTTTCCAAAGACGAGTTTCGGTCAGGCAGTTTCGTATTGAAGATTTCAAATACGTTGAAGCGGTCCGGAATGGTAACGATGGGATGGGCAGCGTCATGTAGGAGTTGGAGTTCACGACGGTCAATGAGGTATGAATGATCCGGTAATACTCCTCGAGTTTGTCGGTCCGGTAGGGCAAAGTTTTACCATTTGGTAGGGCATTTTTTATGTTCGAAAGAATTATAAGTAGTTGAGCTGGTGTTACCAGTGATCGGGACAGGATACCATGAGCCAAAAGGCTGAGTTGCATCTGCAATTCCGAAAGTTGATTGAAAACGGTCGAGCCATCATTCAACAAGCTAGCAATCAACTTTCGGAATTGCAGATGCAACTCAGCCTTTTGGCTCATGGTATCCTGTCCCGATCACTGGTAACAAAACTAAAAACGCTCGAGCCATCATTCAACAAGCTAGCAGTCACCTTGGTAATTTGGGTTTGAAGTGAACTGTAGATTTCAAGGTATTGCAGTTTGGTACGTTCCATATTTGAGACCTGGTAGGTCAGATTGTTCACCAAACGACTGATCTGGTTGATCGCCTCGCGGTTCGTTTGTACTTGCGCGTTGGTATGGTTCATGATCGATACATTTTCTCCAAGGATGTGAACTATGTTGTCTTTTTCATTTTTCAAAGTATCAATTCGGCTGAGGACGGCTTCAAGGTCGGCGTCGGTAGCTGTATCGAACAGAAAGGACAAGGCATTTCCAACGAAGGGCAGGACGGATCGCTTCTGTCTATGATTGTTCGGATTGATTGAGTTGGCTGCGAGGACCGTATTATCTAAATTTGTCCTAAGTGTTTTCAAGCTATCGGTCAGCTGGGATTTCACGTTGTCGGAATACGGAAACTGCGGATGATCAGTGAGATACAGTCCTATACGTTTTTCGAATACATGTAGCGTGTGGTTCAGGTCGCTCAGCGTTGTAGGTACATCATACACATGAAGAGGCACATGTACATTCCAGATGTCGTGGGTTGAATACAAGACACCGCGTGGTAAAAACAGAGTTCCGTAAGTGGTTTTGAGTATAAGGAACAATAGGGTGGGAATGATTTCGACCATCGACATTCTGTAAAATCAAAGACCTCTGTCACACTAGACATCAGGATAGGTGACGTCACACCGTCACCTCAACATCATTATGCCCATATGGGGTTCCATCACGATGGCGCTGCACGCACCACACCAATTACATCGGCAATCATCATGGCGGTAGGTGGCGTTACTCAGTCACCGTTTGCGGCGTCACTGCGTCAACATTATAGTTACATGATCCTTGAAGCGACTCACTGGCACACTCTCGACGACATATCTACTAGAGCCGTTACTTAAGTATAGACTGGAGCATCATCATTTGTAATTTTAAATGCTTCATCATTGATTCATTTTGCATCTCCACAAAGCTCGCAAAGGCGCTAGCTTTATTAAGCGTGACGTCGACTCGGTCGACATCAGCTTCGTAATCAGTGGAAGTAGCAGAGTCATCGTGAATTTGAAGTTTGCATGGAGGACGATCTTCATCAGATGATTCTACCAAAGGACGTGTTTCAGGGACTGGCCTCACTGGGCTTTCAGTCGAGTCCTGCAAGCGTTTTGCTAATTCTGAAAGCGAAATTTCACCTTCCGACTCGCTAATTGGAGGTTTTGAACGTTTCGCCAATTGCGATTGTGAAGTTTCAGGGTCTGAATCACTGGACGTGGGCAGGAGTCGTTTTAGGCGTTCTGCTAATTCTGAAAGGGATAAATTGTCTTCTGAATCGCTCGAGGTGGGAAGTTGTCTTGTTTCGTTCAGCTAGTTCCGAAAATGGGGCATCGTCGTCTGACTCACTAGTCGCCGGCAACGGCCTTTTGTTTTTCTGAACTGGTTCAGACATAGGAATGTCTGTCTCAGTATCACTCGATACCGGTGAGGGCTCAGCTACATCTGCTGACTGGGTGAGAGGTGATCTCTCTGGCAGGTCAGACTCGACCGGCGGCGGTTGCACCGAGCCAGGCATGGGCTCTGTCAACTCAGCGGTTTCATCATCCTTTGTTCTCTGTGGGCTGCATACGTCTATGGGCTAATCCTCATAGGGACTGTAGTCAGGGCCGGCCTCGGCCCGTTTGGCTGACCTAAAAGGCGGTATTCGTTCAGGGGTGGTACCATCTACCTTTGAAGTTTTCTCTAAGTATTTCAGGTTCACCGGTTCGTCTTGGTCCTTGGTGGGTTCCCATGCTGTGTTCGGGTCGGCTAGCCGTAGTTTCTGGGCATGCACCAACCGGGTCTTACCGGAGGTCTGATTTCTGATCACATAATTTACTGGGATAGTCTGCTTGACAATCCGAAAGTATGGTTTCCATGGCAACGAGAACTTTGGCGACGTGCCAGGTTGTACCGTTGTGTCATAATAATACACGGGATCTCCAATTTTGAAATTTCGCGGCTTGGCTTTGCGGTCTGCGTACTCCCGGTTCCATTCATGGCTCTCAACGAGGTGTGTCTTTACATGGCTGTACGCTTCATGTAAATTAGACAACATTTTTGAGACATAGTCTTCTCCGTAATATTTCATTTTAGGCTGGAGCAAATTGTCCAAGGGGAGAACGGGGTCTCTGCCGTACAGTGTGAAGAATGGCGAAATGGTTCCAGAGCTGCCAATGTTTTGCGGTCCGTTAGGCAGCAAGAGTGGCGGGAATTTTGGTGTCCCAATCATCTTGATTTTTCTTGATTGTTTTTGCCAATATGTCGTTTTGGCATCGATGGTAGCGTTCGCAGCGTTTGTTACTTTGCGGCCTATACGCACTGGTGGTGATATGGCGAATATTCAAACAGGTTTCCAGCTCGTCTACAACGGCATTTCTAAATTCTGTTCCTAAGTCCGAAAGTATTACGCGTGGACATGAGTGGCGTGGAATGATTTCTTCCATAAGGATTTTCGCGACTGTATGAGCATCCTTTCGCTTAGTGCAAAAACTTTCCGGCCCAGAAGAAAACAAGTCGATGATCGTGATGACGTAGCGGTTACCTTTTTGCGTTTCTGGGTATGGTCCACAAGTGTCGATCGCAATCATTTCGAAGGGATAGTGAGGTACTGGCATCTCCTGCATCGGGGCTGGGGCTGCTTTCGCTTTGCGTCCTGTGCAAGGCACGCATGCTTTGAGGTAGGCCACTGTGCCTCTCCACATTCCGTTCCAATAATATCTGAATTTAAGCTTTTCGTATGTTTTGGTGAGTCCCATGTGTCCTGCAAAGAAACCTTCATGCATCTCCTTCAATACTTCCTGTCTCAGGGATTTAGGCACGCATAGTTGTAGGCCTGGAAATGGTCCACAGCGAGGTCCGTCGCTAATTTTGTAAATCAGTTTGTTCAATTCCATGTAATGCAAAACGATGTCCCGATAATCTGCGTGATTTTGTCATTCATGATTTTTCGAATATTTTTGTGTCCTCATCTACATTTTGAAGTATCTCTATATTTTCCCATTACACTAGTACGTCCTTCAATTTTTCCTCTCTGCTCAGCTCTTCTTCTGGTTTTCTGATTTCGGTTTGACGGAGATCACTCATTGGAACATGGTCTGAATCTATGACATTCACGTCTTGGTCAGATTCGTGCATTCTACTGAGATGGCTGCGACGACATTTTTGCTTCCTTTAACACGCGCCCTGGAGGGCCTCTGAGAATTACGCGCACTGGAGGGGAGGGGGGGTGCGGATTCCGCCCCCCCCATAAGATCTCGGCTCCTAGTAAAGCTGGAGGAACGAAATTGGCAGGGTGGATGGGCACGGTAGTGAACTCTATTGTGTGCAATTTTCGTGACCTTAGGTCAATATCTTCAAGGTCAAATGAGGTCAGATTGACAACATTTTCCGGTTTTGCGTGGCTTGGCTTGTCATCATTATGGATCGCTGTGATTGTGTTTAAATGCTCAAAAATGGGCATCAATGATGTTTTGGACATTACTAATGATGCAATGCCGATGCTAGACCCAACATTTGACTTCGGGTCACCTATATAGCACCACTTTATCAGGTCAGTTACCTGTTCCAGTTACCGGAACCGGCCGCCCGCCCGACTGCTCCGTCGGGCAGCTCGGAGCAATCGGCTTCGTGAAGAAGGGAGTGAAGTACATGAATAATGTATGGAAACGCAATGACAAACAGTACAAATGACAACCAGCAGTGCATTTATGGCAACATTCAAGTTGATCAAGTTTGGTTCCATTAACCTGTCATGAACTTGACCTGACTTGACCTTGGTGACCTAACATGACCTTGAAACTATACAGCATATCAATATGCATCAAACAAGTCGCTAGTGTTGCCTAGAACACTTCCGTTTTGTCAGTATATTGGAAGCGCATCAGCGCCGATTTTTGTGGTCTGGCGCTATAACATTTTTTGACTTTAGCGGCCCCTAACTTGAAACATTTTCGGCCGATTTCCATTTTTCTTGCTTTAAACGACGCATCGTTCATTTCTAAGTAGGTACACCGAAAATCGCATATATCGACCGATAAAATTTGCAGTTATTTGCGAAAAACCGGAGGGGTGGGCGGATTTCGCCCCTCCCCCTCCATTGCGCGTGTTAAAATAAAGATTTCGCAGTTGTGCTCTGAAAGCATGATGACCTATCTCTGCAACATTGGATTTTTCATTTCTGACAGGTTCAAGACGGTAAGTGGACGGTGATCGGTCAGAATGGTGAATTTCGATCCAAGCAAATATTGGCGTAATTTTTGCACAGCCCACACACGCATACGCCTCTTTCTGCACCACCGGCCATTTACGTTGTGTTTCATTCAATTGTTTCGACAGGTACTGTACCACTCTTTCACCGTCTTCGTGTTCCTGCACTAACACGGCTCCAATCGCTTCCTGGGAGGCATCCGTGTATAATTTGTACTCTTTCGTGATGTCGGGATATGCCAGCACGGGTGCGGAAGCTAATTTTCGTTTCAGGGTTTCGAAAGCATGCTCACACTCGTCTGTCCGGTCAAATCTTGCATGTTTCTTGGTGAGGTTTATAAGTGGCGTGGAGATTTTGCTGAAGTTGGGAATGAAGCGACGGTAGTATGAACACATACCGATGAATGAGTGGACTCCCTTGACACTGGTCGGGGCTGCCATATATTGAATCGCTTGAACTTTCTCGGGGTTTGGCTTGATGCCAGAGGCTGACACTAGGTGTCCCAAGTACTGTATTCTTTCTTTCAAGAAGTCACATTTCTAAAGTTTTAGTTTCAATTTCGCTTTTCGTAGTCGGCGGAAAACTTCTTCAAGATGGGCCAAATGTTCGTCAAACGTTTTGGAGTATACGATTATGTCATCGATGTAGGCTGTTGCAAACTGATTTTGAATGCCAGACAGCACTTTATTCATCAATTCAGCAAATTTAGATGGCGCGTTGCAGATTCCGAATGGCATTTTTCGAAAGTTCCACAGGCCTAGAAAACACGTGAATTTCGTTTTTGGAATACTCTCTTCGGACATCGGAATTTGCCAATAATCAGCTTTCAGATCCAAGGACGAAAAGAAGTTCGCACCTCCAAAGAGGCAAGAATGTCCTCAATGAGGGGAAGTGGGTAGCTATTTTTCTTGGTCACCTTATTTAATTTTCTGAAGTCAATCGCGAACCGGTTGCTTCCATCTTTTTTGCGAACAATCACTATCGGGGGGCCCAGGGACTGTCTGAGTCTTCAATGATACTGGCGTCTAGCATCACTTTAATTTGTTCTTCTACGTATATTCGCGCTGAGAGAATTGGGTCTTGTCAAAGCTTGTCAAAGCTTGTCGGTTCGGCGGGTTATCTCCAGTGTCAATGTCCATTTTGATGACATCAGTCGTTCCAAGTTCTGCGTCAGTCTCGGCAAATAAGTCAGTGTTAGCACGTAACATCTGTTCTAGTCTGTCTTTGTCAGCACCAGTCAAGTGAGCCAAATTGGCTTGATCGAGCGGGTCAGAGGGTGCGGTCAGCGGCGTCAGTTTAATGTCCTGTGTCATATCAATCAGGTTCTCTAAATCAGAATCGTCTATAGTCTCAGCGAATGCGATTACCTGCTCTGGGTGCAAGGAGAAATATCGAGTAGTGGTGTTGACAATTCGCACTGGTACGCGTTTGTGTTGGTCAGGTTTCGCTATTACTTCTGCTATGAACAAGCCAGGTTCCTCAGAGATCAGCGGCATATTATCCAGCGAGTGTACATGACAATTTTGATCGACTAGTTGGACACGGTTAATGAAGGCTGGACATTCCACGACAGTGTTGGCGGGAATGTGGATTCTTTCCTTGACTCGGACAAGTGAGCTAGCCTGTTCACTGGTCTGTTTTTGTGGTCTCAAAGGAATCATGTTTCCTTCGATGCAGAGGGCTTTCTTCTCAAAATCTAATTTCTCTCCAAACTCAGTCAAAAAAATCATTTCCGAACATGCATTCCTGTTTTAGGTCCTCCACAATTTGAAATTCGAACGGTTTTCGGAATTTGCTCATCTCAACCATGAAGGTTCCGACTTCGATGTTTTTTTCAGGCGATGACCACTGGCGGATATCAGTGGTATGCAACGTCGTCGGTCCTGAGAAATTTATAATGTTTTTCTCCGCGCGATAGGAGTCGACGGCGGCCAGCGGGTCAACTAGCGCCACCAGTGGCAGGTTTTGTAACTACCACTATGGGAGCTTGTTGCGATTGTCTCTTAATGAAATGCTTGCCTGTGAGCTGAGATAGGGGAAATTAAAGAAAAACCATGGCATTGAGTAATAATACAGTTACTTAGCCATCTTCCAGTATCACAAACATCGTGATACGATCAAAATTAGATGCGGACTTGGGCATTACAAATTCGGACCGTAGCCTGGCTTTGCGTGTTTGTTCACATAAACCCGTTATTTGCTCGAAAGTTAAGACATCATTTTACAAATCCCATGGTACTGGGGAATAGTATACCTATTTGGCTATCTAGCAGTGCTAGCATCTTCTGGCTATGGTCAAAATCAGATGCGGACTTGGGCATCACAAAATGAATGTTTATAAAGTTCGTGTCGTACTTGTGAACACAAATCCATTACTTCTCAGAAGTTAAAGCCACAGGAGAAAAAACCATCATGCCATGCAATGGTACAGGTATTTGGCTCTCTAACAGTGCCAATGTCGTTGGGATATTGTCAAAATTAGATGCGGACTTGGGCATTACAAAACCGAGGATACTCCGTCTTTATCACGTTGGTTGACACAAACAATATATTTGCTCGTAAGTTAGAGACATAGTTCAAAAACTCTCCATACCTGGTATTAATATATATATTTGTCTATCTAACAGTAGTAATATATTCGAGATACGGTCAAATCTGATGCGAACTCCGGTGCTACAACGTAAAAGCTTATCATGTTCTTGTCGTACTTGTGAACACAAACCCATTATTTTCTCAGAAGTTGAAGTCACAGAAGAAAAAAACCATCCTGTCATGCAATGGTGCAGCCATTCGGCTCTCTAACAGTACCAATATCTTTGGAATATGATCAAAACTAGATGCGGACTTGGGCATTACAAGACCGAGGCTACCTGTTTGTATCGTGTTGGTCGACACAAACCCGCTATTTGCTCGAAAGCTAGGTAAATCATTCAAAAACTCAACGTTCCGGGTAATAATATATATATTTGTCTATCTAATAGTAATAATATGTACATACAACTATGTACCTTTGGCTCTTTTGTGGACACAACGCACTCTGCAGCAAGAAAACGACGCAAAAATGTTTGGGACATGACCATGTTTCTACGTGTACCGGGGGTTTCAGAAGATGAAGCTTCGTCGGCCTCGTCCAGCTTAGTCAACACGATTGCATTGTTTTGCTGAGAGCCGTGGAAAGATAACTAATTTCACCAGGCAATACCACACTTACTCTGGATTTAAACAACACAATACATGACGCTTACGCAGTGTGTCGCCAAGTAGTTACCACCGCGCAAAACAACAACCACTGGCTACAATGTATTTATCTGAACCACACATCCTGCATCACAATTTATATACAGTCACGCAATACAGCACTACCCACTGCTCACAAAGCTCACTGGCTTGAGGAACTTTTCCACCGACCATTTGCTGCACCTGAACTCAGCAATTTCGGTACACGGCACTGAGTGGTCGCGGTACTCACGTTTGAATGTTTTCTAGGTTATACAGTACACGCCGGCCATGCTGTCGCATGACCTGATGAACACCATCCTTGAAGTTTGTGCAGCTGAAGTAAGTGGCCGTGGTATTATGATTTAGTTTTTATACATGCTGTTGCGTGAAAAGATTCAGACACCCAACACGTGACACCAGTTCATGAGCATGGTGTGCCATCAGGTGGATGTAGGGTGTTACGTGGGATGACTGGAACAGTTGAAGAAACATCTTTACAAAGGTCATGGACTCCCTGTGGATCGCTTTGGTGTCACAACTGGAACGGAGCATGTTCATCAACTTGGAGAATTTCACGAGTAGGAGCCTCACATGGGTACTTCTCTGTTTCCCGAGATATTCGGCAAGCTGATCCGAAGAGGTGAGAAAGTCAATGATACGACGACGATCATTGGAGTCCAGGTTGCTGAATTCAACCTTGCCGTCCTGCGCGTACATTCTACCACGGCAGGTAATATGCCGCTTCAAACTTTCAACGAATGACTCAGTTTGGTCCACCTGTACTTCGCGCCTTATAAGCAATAATAACTTATCTGTGATTCGCAGATACATGTGCAGGACGTCGAATACAGTTCGATGAAGGGGTATTGAAGGCAGGAGGTGATCCCGCGAGACACCTGGCTGACCAACATGCAGCCGTTCCCTTCTCTCAACTTCTCCTACTCCGTATCGAGTTTTGTGGCATTCACAAAAAAGACACGCGTTGTTACTGTTAGCACTTTTGAATCCGCATATGGTCAGTAGGAATTTGTAGTCGGCGCACAGAAAGAAGGTGACATTTACATTCACGCCATGAATAGTCATTCCGTTCATTTGAAGCTCATTGATTTC
Organism: Ashinkailepas kermadecensis; assembly: GCA_034440615.1. Classification (NCBI taxonomy): domain Eukaryota; kingdom Metazoa; phylum Arthropoda; class Thecostraca; family Neolepadidae; genus Ashinkailepas; species Ashinkailepas kermadecensis. The sequence goes on from JAOTOM010002717.1 coordinate 78,734, forward strand.
TGCATCTAACTCTCTCATGGTCGACGACAGGGACAGATAGTCTTCTTTTCCCGGAAGAATTGCGATGAGATGTGGTTGCCTCTGAGCAGGCGACAGCTCGTCAGGAAGACTGACCGATATGTTGGTAAAAGACTTGAATTTCCCGACCGGAGCACCGTCTCCTGGAAAATCACCAAATCGAATCTTGTAATCATAACAATAATTTGTGGTACTTATCACCATTGTGAACATACAATACAGGACAGGTGGTATTTAAGTTAACCCGAGAACGTCTGGTGGATCATACCACCACAACATATTTTTCCAGGGCAACTCCCGGACGCTTGAAAATTTCACTTACTTTACTGAGAATTGTCTACCTTTCCCACTTTAATACCAAATCTTTTGGTGTCAAGTCTTTGTCGGGTGGCCTGGTATCTCAAAGGTAGATGAGGTCAAACTCCGGTGATTTCGGCAACATAAAGTGTCATTTGATGGCAATCTTATGAGGGCTGTCAATAATCCTATCCAAAGACGCGTCAAAGAGATAAGCTAGGCTATCTGTATCAAGCGCATTAACTCCAATATTATGCTTCGTCGGCGATCAGGAATCTAGAAGTGGCAAAATAGACCAGTCGACCGGGCCAAATACAGAATTTGATCTCCTTGGCCTCGCCTAGAATGGAAACAATGATAACTGTCATGTCGCCTTAAGCACGACATGACAGGTGAAGGATTAGGTTAAACGCTGGTGGAAAACAGCGCATTATGTCTGTGGCCTAGTAGAAAAGGTGACTGTGCCCTCCCAGTAGAAGTAGAGGCATGGGGCAACGGGACGGATTGCGAGTTCATGGAAATGAAGATTGCTTTGTATAGACAACGTACCTGAAAGTTTGACTCGAACAGAATTGTCCGGTCCCTTTGTCTCTGACGGTCGCAAGGCTGTAAGAACATCTTTGATTTTCCGGCGAGCGCCTCCGTTCTCACATTCGGTGACATCGATTTGTGCGTTGAGTCTGAAACAAATGAGTACAATAAAGTAAAGTGTTTTTAAGATCCATTGCCCTGAACAAGGGTGTTTGTTCCGTTGGCGCCATATAGGCATAACGACAGTATATATGGAGATACTACAAGGGTGTATATTCATCTTTTGGCGGATGTTCGGCTTCAGCCAGAAACAACGTTCACAAGTCAGTCACCACATAAAAACACATCGATAGAAAATCATAACTTAAACGCATTTCACATGCACATTTGGTCATCGAGTTAAAATAAGGAAAGGGTATTTCGCAGGCATTACCCTGAACTACTCACCGCCTGCGTTCGCGTTTTACTTGGTATGTACTTGGAAGAACTGGAGATAGGGATGACAATTTTCCATACTTCTTCAGCGAGATATTTGAAGAGTCAAGAAGACCGCTGACAGACGCTGGCGTAGGACCCAGTGGAGGCGGGATCAGATTTGCATCGCGAGTAAGGCCAAAGTGTGCAGCGGTTGACTGTAACTCAGCCTTCCTTCTTCTTTTGGTACGATCTGAATATTGCTCGGGCTTTTCAGTCCTCTTCCTTTTCAAACGCCGAATTGTATTGTTTGCACATATCAGCTGCTTCCGTAACACAGTGTTTTCCATCACGAGCTTCTTCATTAGTGGAATGGGTGTTTCACTGCTGGTCGGTGTTCGCACGACCGAAGCGCGCTTCTGCGGTCGCTCGGTGGAAACGCGCTCCTGTGCGGTGGAGGCGCGCTCCTGCGGTTGTGCAGCAGAGGCGCACTCCTGCAGTTGTGCATGGGAGGCGCATTCCTGCGGCCGCTTGGCGGAGGCGCACTCCTGCAGTTGCTCGGCGGAGGCGCACCCCAGCGACTGCGCGGTGGAGGCGCGCTCCTGTGATTGCACTGTGGAGGCGCTCTCCTGTGGCCCCTCGGTTGTGGCGCGTCCCTCTGGATGCCCGTCAGTATTGAGGCCTGATATTGAGGTGACCTGAATATTGACGATTTCATTTCTGCACCTGTTCAAGAACAGATTTCTTGTGTTGCCTCCAGATCTGGTTTGTTTGTATCTTTGTTCCAAATGCCCCACCTTTATGGTAAGGTTACGCAATTTCATTCCAGTGATATGCACAATCAGGTTTGCAGTGTCTTTACAGTATTTACAAACTTCACTTGCAGCCTTTTGTCCATTGAAATTCACACCCACTAGCAGCTGAAATAACTTCAGCTTATTTATGGCAATAACGTTATCCTTGGCTGTCACATGTTCATCTTCTGGCATTCACCTATGTACACAACTCACATGCATCAAATCTTCAATGTTGGTACGCACACCTTCGGTTTTCATGTCTTCGTTATCTGCGATGAAGCCCCTCCTGCCCGCCTTTTTCTCGTCATTTTGATGACTACTTCATGTCCATAGTCTATGCTGTACTCCGCTGTGATTCCAGCCTTCTTTTGAAAGACTGTCTGATCTGATCTTTCTGACTTTCAAGGTACTTTTTTCCACAACATTTACATCACTAAATTCACTAACTTGCCTCGTGTACCAATCTTGCTTGAATTTGGTACCACACTTTAGGAGGCCTTCTAGTGTCAGACTGCGCACAATCGAAACATCAGTCTTCGCTATTTGCACACGAATGTTTTTAGTTGCTTTTTCTCTAGATGGAAACTTCAGAGCTTTGAAAACTTGAGTAAATATCTGATCTGCTATCAATTGAAGGCTTGAAGAAAGTTGTCTTGCCTGTATTTCACGTGGTTTATCTCCATAAAACTTTTTAGTAGGAATTCCATTCATCTGCAAAATAACATCAAGAATAATTTACAGTGCAGCAACAAACATATTGTTAGGGCTTTTTCTACAACTCGCATGATAATTCTATATAACAACAAAACGGAACACTGGAAACAATTTAATATTACCAAGTATGATTAGGTGAATATCAAACTCTCCTCTGGACACAAACCCAAATAGAACGAATTGAATTGTCTGTGGTAGGTGTATAATGCCTTGGATGAAAATAGCAAAGCCAACACAACAGAGCCGCAGTACAAACATGTATGACGCCATAAGTCTGCAATGTTAATATTGTGTCTCACACTGAGAATGCTTAGAATGTGCTAGAGCATAAAATTTCAAAAAACTCCTGCAAGAACAGAACACATCGAAACTTTGTTGGCACAACATACAGTGCTAAAGCATTGTGATGACACAAATGTTATTATTGCATTGCCATCATGTCATGACCATAGCTTACCTTAAAAATAACCCAAGTTGTGTTGCAGTACACTGTGGTCATTAAAAGTCAATGCAAATAAAATGTCAGATATGCCAGAACAAATTGAGGTTGCTAAAATTGCAACATTGCAATAAAGCTTCCCAAACTGAATTACAACACCATGAGGACAGGGTTGAAACAAAAACAGACTGGTCCTGGGTGTTTGTCATCCAGAACAATGTCCTCTCCAAAAAAAGAAATATCCTTCCTTTTCTAGTTTGAACATTGAATGGTGCCATTTTCACAAGCACTGTTCATTTACTGTTTGATAAAAGGTCCACAACTCCCTTGGAAGTGACAGGGTGTTCATATATCACAAATAGGAGGAATACTGTCGTCTCAGAATAGGCTTGCTGACAAATTTTCCTCCAAATTCAGGCTTCAAAAATTTACATCAATCACCAACTGATGGTATCCAACGGATCACAAGGCAACAGGAAAACAACCTTGCATTAAGTTGAGCAATCATAGAAAGAAATGCAGAGAGAAAGTTGAACAGGTCAAATAACATAAATTGCCATCCATGAATTTGTCTGCTTTGAGAAGGGCCAGGCATCTGCCATTTCACAACTCTCTCATTATGGGCAGTCCCAGGCAACCACCAGGGGCCATTAATGTCAATGTACAATTGCCTGTATCCATTTTGGTTAACTCCCTGGATTTTAGCCATGGGTATTATTGTACTTCAGGAATGCATGTGACACATTTTATCTACATGAAGTGGCAAAGGGGTCAAGTTTGTCTTGGTTAGGTTAGGTAGGTTTTTATTTCCAGTTGGATTTCTTAACATTAAAAAATGACATTTCTTTGAAAACAGATAAAGTTATATGAGGTAAGTTTCTAACCAGTTTTATTTTAAAGAAAAATATTGTGCAAACATGTTCTTTTTCACCTTTTTCTCTCATGTGGAAGGGTAGGTAGGTTAGGTTGGGTTATGATATATTTGTAACATTATTCTTCATGCTAGATTACCCAACTCCAAGTCTCCTTTTTGGTGTTATTTTTCTGCGAACTGAAAAGTATGCAGTTGCAGTGAGCATGAGTGGTCACATTACTTTAACCACATTCATATGCATTGCATTGGAAAAATAAATCACAAGAATTCAAAATGACCTTAAGCAACTTTGCAGTTAAGTACAAATGTATCCAGCCATGCTCCTATATATGTTTCTGAATGCCCCTTTGGAATTCATGCTATTTTTATGTGCAGGTTCCAAGCTCAAGTTACAAGAGCAGTCATGTATTCAGCTTCTGGAAACCATCCATCATTCCAAAAGCTTAGTCCTGGATATTAACCGTGAAACATCACATAACAATACGCAGCTGAACCACAAATAGCATGATGTGTTGGATAATTATTGGAAGAATTGCATGATTGGCCCGATTTAAACTATGCAACAAAATCATGGTTTAATTTATAGTTTGTATGCATGTAATTGAAGACAAATATTTTGATGATCTGACTTCAACTTAGAGAAAATAATTGTATTATTGTTTGTGATATCCGGAACTGCATTTTCAATGTTTCAGTCGGTTTTGACATTTGCTATGACAGAGCAATAAGCTTGAACTCTGCCAAACAGCACACATGACTTGCCATCGTTAGAAAAGGAGGTGACGGTTATGAGGACAAGACGATGTTTTGTATGTTGGAAAATATCGACGAAGCTGTTTTCCTAACCATGACAAGGACTACATTGAACCTTAAATTATCCTGCTACTCACCATTACATGACGAATAATTAAAGATGAACGCCGCGGAACTGCGATTGAATCGCTGTTTCTTCCTCCAATCCGTTGGCGTCTGACAAAAAGTTCACGAATGGCGCAGCCGCGTCATAACTGTATTGGCGCCTAAAAATTTGTAAATGTCTTGACTAATTATATTTTTAGAAAATACTGAACGAAGTGACATCTTTTTGCTTCGTTTTTATACTTCACACCATTAAAGCATATTTACGTTTGAATATTTAGGTAAGAATTCCTCGTTTCACCTCTCCACCATCGAACATGAATTTATATAGTTCTGTACACCACATGGCCACTAGCCCCATGCTTTGGATCCCTATCGGATTTTGTCAAATAATTTTTTTCTCTCGAAATCAACGATATGTCGGCTCCAGTGTCCACGAGCGTATATGCTTTTTGGTTGCCTATATGAAGCCAAGCCATGGGTGTGTTTGCCTTGACGCGAACTTGTTGGACACGTGCCAGTTTTTGTCTACGTTTTTCGGGGTCTCGCTTTTTCCTGATATTCTTCCTCTCTTTTCTCTTAGTTTCCTCTTCCTGAATTTTTCCAGCCCTATCGCGGTGGTCAGTCGCGACAGAGCTCATTAGTTTTCCGACTGGCTAATAGGCTGAGAGCAGCACCGTCTTCCAATGTGACCGATTTTGGCACATTTTACACAGATGGGTCTACCATCTGGTGTCCAGCGGTAAGCTGGGTGCTGGGCGGTGTTGGGTGGTGCTCTCCACATTCTGGGGCCCACAGGAGGTCGTGCCTGAGGTGGTCCTTAGTGCGGTCCTGAGGGGTAGTTTCGTGGCGGTCGGGGATAACGTTGGTAGGAGGGGTTAAATACCCGTGGCCCAGGCTGAGGTTGGTTCTCCATGGGTGGCTTCTCCGTTTCTAGCTTTTTCGTTGCTAATTTTTCCACCGATTGGCCTATTGCCATGACGAGTTTCTCTAATTTTCTATCTTGTCCTCTCCTGTGTCTGGCTGATTCGAGTCGACTTCCATCGGCTCCTGTCCTTGTACGCCTCTGCAGACCTCAATAACTGTCTACCTTCTGTTCCTTTACTGCAAACTGGATGGCGTCTTCCAGGGGTCGGAAGTTTTGCCTGTATAGTAGGGTGTCTCTAAAATGTGAATTTCCTCCCTATTACTTTTGCAAGCTAACCAGGGCTGTGTAATCGACTAAAGAAGCACATGCCGAAGAAATCGGATTTTTATCCTCACTACAGCCGAGGCGCCGCAAGGTTTTGTAAATCAACAAAAGTCATAAAATTGCCAATGACGAGGCTGAGTCTGATTTTAAAATAAACAATACAGGCCTATAAACAATGCTAATTTGAGTTATGTTGAATAATAGTTTTTCCTGATATAGACCCTGTATGTCCTTTCTTTACAGGGGGAGCGGCAGGGAGAAGACGAGGGGCGGCCTAAAGTAAAGGGGCGCACACAGGCAGATATCCTGACGGCAGACCAGGACTACCCTGTTACAGGCAGGTGCCGCCCGGCTGCACCTCCCCCTACCTTGACCCAGAAGGATAACCTCACAGCTGGTGTCACTCCCAGGGTGAAAGACCTCACTGCTATAGTGCTATATGCGCATATATTTACCACAGCGCCGCCATTTGGCAGTAAACACAGAATTTCATTGGATCTGGATATATTGCAACAATATCATACGATGTTGACAGGCACTTCTAGATCTACCACAGCCTCATGTCCAGTCACTGAGTCTCCTTCGTGTCTCCCACGTGGGACTCGATCTAGCACAGCCGCAGGATGGCCTTGGTGGTGCCCTTCACGCTGCTCCTGAAGTCCTCCACAACCTGGAAGAGAGCGGCCCTCTGCTCTTCGGACTGGACGCGGTTGATGTAGTCACTGGCCAAGTGGATCCCTCGCTCCGCCAGATCGTTCACTACGAGCAGGTTCCGGGTGAACTCCTCCAGCACCTTGTGCTCTGGGGAGAAGGACCAGGACGTGGCGGGGGCCAGCAGCCAGTCCTGGGGGCCATTCAGCTACAGAATGTTGAACACGAGCCAGGAGTCGGAGGTGATCAAGGAGGCCATCTCCCGCCTGGCCACAGTGGGACCGTCGGGCAGCACAGGAAAGGCCGGCTTGCCGGTCCTGATTTCCTTCCTCTCCATGCTGTGCAGCTGCCTGGCCATCTGCTCCTTGGTGTCGTCCTCCAGCCCCGTGTCAGTCAGGGAGAGCACTATCAGCTGCGGGGTGATGTACCACAGACGCCTATTGCAGGACTTGAGGACTGCAGAGGCCAGCCTCGGGTTCACCAGCCTGTACTTGTTGACGATAGACATCAACTCCAGATCCTGCCTAGCAGCAGACGAGGCGAGGGGGGTGGTGAACCAGTACTTGGCATACATGAGCAGCACGAACTCTACCACGTTGTCGGTCTGTCCCTGCTCCTCCTCTGTCAGGACAAACACCTTCCTCAGCAGCCTAATCTTCAGGAAATAAATGCACTTGCTCATCCACCGGGCGTGGTGGTCAGGTCCCGGCAGCTTGAAAGTGAAACCCTCGACCTTCCCACCGAGGGTAATGACCACTAGTTCCATGAATTCGCGGTAATCGTCTCTGTGGAAAGTACCCTTGGCCAGCTGCTCCTGTGCCCACTGCAGCAGGTTATCTGCCTCTTCCTGCAGCTCTGGCGCCAGCGAGGTGTGGTCAAACGTCACTAGATCCTCCATGTTGATGTCTAGGTCGTACCAATGATCCCTTAGCCGCCTAAACAGACCGACTCCTGGCTCCTTGGTGACACCAGTGATCTCCTTCATCGCAGCGCCAACGTGCAGCTCGGCCACGTGGCGCCGGCAGGCCAGCCAGAGGATGGGAGAGTCGACCCAGATCTCCAGGTACCTGCAGGCCCCTGCAAACTTGCCGCTGTTTGAGTTGGCTGTATCAAAAACCATGCCACGATTTGCTTCTGAATCTCCCAAGTAACTAGGTGCTCTCGCACCACTTCAAATTCGTCCACGCCCTTCCCCGAGAGACAGTCAGGGATCCCGAGGAGTTTCCTGCTCTTCTCAGCATCGACCCCAGACAGGTAGACACACACCCTCTTTGACACTATCCTCCCCTTCAGACCCAGGGTCTTCCCATCCCAGTGTACCACCACCTTTTCAGGGCACTGGAACTGCTCCTTGATCTCTTCTGCCTTCTCTAACCTCATCTTCTTCCCCATCCTCCAGGCAGTGGAACGGTTAATGTTTGTGTCATCTATGTTAATGTCTGGCAAGGCATTGACCACGGCCGCCGCCATAACTGTGCGGTCAGAAAGGGAAAGGTTTCGAGCATCGGCTGTCACAGAAATCTTGCTCATGATATCAATTTTATTTTTCTTCTTTGTTTCTTTGGCAACATAATCCTCATCTCCGTCTTCATCATCTGTCATCTCTACTTCATCCCTCGCTGACCCTCTCTCATACTGCCGCTTTGGCCTCATAAGCTCCGCACAAGCTTCCTTGCTCTTGGATGCGCTCATGCTGGCTTTACCCCTTTCTACATCCTTCAGCTTCCTGTCGTCCCTCCTTCTGGCGGAAGTCCCAGGACCCGAGGCAGCCCACCTGTTCCCTGCTCAGCTGGTTCTGCAGGTACTGCCACTCCTCCTCCCAGTCCTTGATACCCGAGTGCTGGATGATCTTCCTAGCATCAGCCTTGGCCACACTGAAGGGCAGTTCCAGGTCAGCAATGAACTGATCCTGCTTCCCCTGGAAAGTTGACCGGGAAGACCTGTCAGGCCTCCTGCTGTCCTGCTCCAAACTCCGCCACTTCTTGGACAGATTTGCCACCTGCTCAGCAATGTGGCGATCAGATTTGATCAGTTTTACTTCCTCGTTTTCCGCTTCCACACCAATCTCCTTCCCCATGATCAGCTGCGGCCCGAATTGATGCTGCCACACAGCCTTAACCTCCAGTGCAGTGAGTTTCGCAGCCTCCAGAACGCTGGTGTTCTCCGAATGGGAGATAAATCGGCCGAGCACATGACTGGTATTCGGCAACTTGGAGTTGCTGAGGCTCGTCGGGCATTTACCCACCAGGTAGAAGGAAGGCCTGCTGGAGGTAGCCGTGGGGTCCTTCACCCTGGGAGTGACACCAGCTGTCTGGTTATCCCTCGGGGTCCAGGTAGAGGGAGGTGCAGCCGGGCGGCGCCTGCCTGTCACAGGGGAGTCCTGGTCTGCCATCAGGATATCTGCCTGTGTGCGCCCCTTTCCTTTAGGCCGCCCCCTCATCTTCTCCATGCTGCTCACTCCTGTAAATAAAGGGAGCACAGGGTCAATAATTAACCAAATTAACATTTTTTCTAGGCATTTATTGTTTATTTTAAAATCAGACTCAGCCTCGTCATTGGCAATTTTATCACTTTTCTAGATTTACAAAAACTTGCGGCGCCTCGGCTGTAGTGAGGAAAAAAATCTGATTTCTTCGGCATGTGCTTCTTTAGTCGATTACACAGCCCTGGTTAACTTGCAAAAGTAACAGGGGGGAATTGATATTTTAGAGACACCCTACTGTATAGCTTATTTGCCAATGAGCTACTTTGGACGCCTCTGCTAATAATATCTATCAAAATTTCCTGAGTCGCGGGATTTTCTAAGTCCGTGTATGCTTCACGTGCCAGAGCGATCAGCTTCTCTCCAAAATTCTGAACGAGTTCGCCGCGGTTCTGCTTCATTTTTCGCAAACCCTCTTGCGCACATTTTTGATCCGAAAGGTCTGAATATCTTTGTCGCATGACTTGCTTAATTTGTGCCCTGAAGGTTGTTCACTGAACACGCGTTGCATGAATTCGGCTGCAGGTCCAGAAAGCGTTTTGATGCAAATTATTTGCATCTGTTCGTCATCCATGCTGAAGTTAATACGCTCCAATTGACGAATCCATTCGGTTAATCTATTATGTCCGTCTCCAGAAAAGGGTTTGACGTTTTGAGTCATTCCCTGTGCTCTCATCTCCAGTCGAATCGTGTAAAAACTGTCCGCAAGTCTATCAAAGGTAATTTCAGTCATGGTTAATTACGTTACGTTGTCTATTTTTCAAAATTATTCGCTCACTTTGTGGATAATTATATGTTTCAAATTCGGCTCGAGGTTCACACCGTAGTTCCCACACAGTATTCAGAGCACAGCACGATTACGCAATACAGCACAATTACACAATACAGCACAATTACGCAATTTTTTTTAAGAACAGTTATATTTGTGGTCGAAAATAGGAAGTGGTATTTTGGAAGGATGTTGGAATTTTGCTCAGACTTACTTAATTGAAGCGGAAGACGTTTCCCTTCCCCGTCCGAGCTGAACGGCGTGTTTGAAGGTCTACGTTGGTGTTGGTCTGGATGCACTTGTAGAAAAGTCGAAGAAAGTCCGGTTCACGCGCGCCACTTGTAGGAAAGTTCCTATGTCGGCTACGTAATAGACTATGACCTCACGTTCGCGATAACCCGGTCGTAAAAGCACCAAAGTCCTCTGTACTGCCTGTATTGTACAGCGGCTCTCGAACGAATATACGAGACACTTAAACTCCAGTACAAAATGCTCCTCTACGATGGAAAGCCGTGATATTTTACCTTTCAGATGAATTTAGAGGCCGAAGTTAGGTGGGAATTTAGCGTGCGCGGGAGCGACCGACACAGGTCCGCGCGCTTCAAAGGTCCAGCGACGTCTCTCGGCCGGGCGCGGCCGGCCGGCGGCTGACGCCGGCCGGTTCCGCCAGTACCCTGCCGGCGGCGGGGCGAGGGCCTGCCAGGGGTCTGTATAAGACGGCCAGCCCTATGCGCAGCTCGCGGGTAACGCCGGTACACGTCACGTGTGCCGTGGCTTCGGCCCGGTAACGCTGACGACATCCGGTCTCTGCGGCGACACGGTTGGCAGCTAGCTGCCGGTTGGCGGCGCCCCGTGGGGCGTTACATTTACGGTCGGCTGGCTTACAGGGTCACATCATTTACAGTTACGGGACAGCCAAAAGTATAATTTATAGTAACTTTGTTACACTTATTCGTGTCACTCGCACCTATATGAAGACTCCTTACGTCTGCCATGTGTTTTTAATGTCCGACATTTTGCACCTCTTTATATTTGTTCTATATATGCTTTATATTTGCTTTACATAATAAGGTCCGGTCACACGAAGTCGGGTCATCTCGGATCATTGTTTGTTCAAACAATGTCATGGTGTACTACTTCGGTGGCTCTAAAACCGACTTAAGATTTCAATTCACAAAGAACAGTAGCATTCGGCATGAGACGACATTGTGGGCGCAATGTCGCCAGGGCAGCTGACGCGCACAAAAATCCCAACTCCACACACAAGACGGCAGTGTAGAATATCGATAATACTTGGCCTGACCTAACTCCATTGACCTTATCACATATTTTAAAGCAGAATGTCTATATCATTCTTATATCACGTTCTGCACGAAGAGTTTTCCCTTTACTGCGATAAGAAGAGAGAATTTGATTTGACCTGCGTTTAGTAACCTTGACCTTGATTGAAATTTTGGGAAAGCAGAGTTATTTGATTTGATGAAAGAACAGTTTGATCTGGATTTGGGGTTGCTATGCTGCAATTACTGCGAATGGTGGCATGTTGGAGATGTTTGAATAGTATCCTCCTTGGTCCAGCCCAAGTCAATTTCAAGGGGAATTAGAAATCAAATTGGTGAATGAGGTCAAGAGGGCAAATATGGTGGGGTCCAAGCACCACCAAAGGTATATAAAAATCCGCACTACCTTTTGGAGGGAAAGGATTACAGGTACTAACAGAGTTGCAGTGAAAATGCTCCTGTTGCGACATACCTGCGACACACCTGCCCATTCCAATTCCACCGATTTGAAAACTGTTTTCAATTCTGACATGGTTTCTACTTTCCGAAGTTTTATACTTGTTATTTCCGACTCTAGCAAAGAAACCATTCGAGCCGACACATTCATTTCAAAACCGTCGGATGACACTTCTGGGAATCTCCTGGCCGTGACCGGAGAGGCATGTACCCGGTGTGTCCTACTCTCGCTCTTGGCTGCGACATTGGGTACGGGTGGGTTTTTTAGACTGTTGTTAAAAAAACACAAATAGTAGGACGATTGCGCTGATTGATGTCTGTGATCCGTTGTGCATTTTAATTTGCCTGGTGTCGTGTGTGGTGCCTGACTAGACTTCGCGATCACGATGACTACATCAATGCACATGTTTGATCAGAGAACATTGTTTTCGATTTATATGCTTTTGTGGAAGCTGTGCCCCTCCCCGACCCTGAACTCGCCCCACCAAAACTTTGGCTTCGCCCCTCCCTAATGTTAGGCACCAAGAAAATAGCTTCACCCATCGTCATCACAGTTCATGCCTGCTGTGCTCCGATGCTCCATCAAGGCCGGTGTGTTTTAGCCTGCATATGGGCGCAGAAATATTTTATTTAAGCCGGTGTGTGGAGTGAGGGGAGGGTGACGTTGACGATGACGATGACGATGACGATAACGATGACGATGACGATGACGATGACGATGACGATGACGATGGCGATGACGATGACGATGACGATGACGATAACGATGACGATGGACCCGAGTCCACTGTATGACAATGTAGTCGCATGCTATGCAGTGTATTGGAGTTGAAGTAAATTAAAGGAATGACTCCATTCTGACTATTTTTTTCCAAATGAGGAGTGACTCTAATTCCGACTCCTCTTCCTCACAAAGTGGAATGACTCCAAATTCCGGGTCATGCCAAAAAGGAGTTAAAATCCGACTCCTAATTCCTCTTTGATAAGATAGCCCTAATTCCGGGTGAAAAAAGAGTAAAATCAAACTCCTTAATTCCTTTTTCATTCCGTCCTTTTTAATTTTATACACAGCCCAGCATGTTTAATATATGTATAACGCCGGATGATTTGCTCGCCATATCCTGGCCAGAAATCCGAAGAAACAACTACCAGGTGCAAGGCGATGTGTCCGGTTACCAGGTCTGTCCCAGGAGTCTCGCCGTGGTGTCGTGTCTCTCATATGTAACAAATCCCATAGTTGGCGAGGACCGGCTCGGCCGCCGCCCTCGCTCGTAAGGATTTGGTGCCGTCCCCGGGTTCACGATTAATTGGTGGGGGCGAACGGTCTAGGGCCAGGTCTGGCCCCTCAAATGAAGTTGCCGCCGGACAGGGCCCCGACTCGCTGTCTCAAGCCGCCATCAGTCCAGTGATTTTGGAGCAGTTGTTGTTTTTGTCCGGCGTGAAAACAAATCATGGTTTTAATCACAACCAGGGGCGCAGCCACGGGGATGGCCAAGGGGACATTGGCCCCTCCCTTACGGCCGATAGTTTACCATTTTGCCATTGAAACTGCCCATCATCCAAAGTTGGCCTCCTCCTTCGGCACTAATAGCTGGCCCCCTCCTTCAGAAAATCCTGGCTGCATCTCTGATCACAATGCACAACGATATAATAAAAACTATAAAGTGACCCAAAATATACAAACCATTCTAGAAACCACCTGACGTGTATTCGGTTACGCAGACGGACACATGACGTTTTACCGGGTATTACGCTTCACAAACACCAGTCGTTCCAGCATAGCGGGCTTTAGCCGATTTCTCCTGGCACGGCAGATGTCGCCAGCTGTTGAGAACAGACGCTCGGCCGGCGCACTCGAGGCCGGTAGGGCGAAGATTGCCCTGGCAGCCTCTGACAGTTTGGGGTAGACATCACGCATATCTTTCCAGAACGACAAAGGGTCACACGTGCCGTCCAGCCGCTCCGCCTCTTTTACATATCGGTCCATCTCGTCGTCCACCTGGTCATTGCGGCACGTGGTCATCGGTGTGCTCTTACGCTTTCGTTTCAAGTATGAGAACAGGCCAGGGCCCCTCTCGTTCTGATCTGTGTTCGCCACTTCTTCGTCTTCGCATGTCGAGGGCGAGGCAGTCTCCACCACCTTCAGCACCTTCTTCACAGTCCGCTTGCACACGCTCCTGATTTGAGTCTCCTCATCACTGTCCAGCCAAGTGCACCCAAAGTTTGGGTCCAAAAAGGCCGCGGATACCAGCAAAGGATCGTCCATCAGGCCGTCAAACCTCTTGTGTACGCTCTGACTGAGCGCCTTCACTGTCTTCTTCGTTGACACTACACTGTCTTCCAATTCACTGAGGACACCATGCATGCTTTTGATGGCTGGTATGACTTTACTGCTGGTACAGACGTCGGCTTCGAACAGTGCGGTGGCCTCCTGGAATGGCTCCAGAATTGAAATGATCTCACCTATCATGTCCAGCTCATGCTTCGTCATCTTGATGTTGCCCTTCGTGCATGCCTGCAATCTGTTTTGGATCGACGGATGTTTGGTGACGACAGAGTGGAATTCCTTAAGCATTTTCCACTGAGCATTCCAGCGGGTCGCATTTGCGACCTTAAACCGTGTTCCGGATTCTGCCAGCAGGAGTTCAGCGTCCGAGACGCTGTGCCTGGTGGATGAGACGATTTTGGACGCCTTCCTGATGACGTTATCCACCACCGAGTCCACTTCCCGCTTCAGGCCGTCCTTCACACACAGTTGTAGCGTGTGACATGCACAACCCGACTGCAGTGTGACGTCCTTCAGAGTCATCTGGAGGTCGCCATCACAGTACAGACCGGACACATCGTGATCCTCGTGGTCGGTCGGCTCTAGCTCGTCCCAGTCATCCCCAATGTTGGAGTCAAAGCCTGGCACGGTCTGCGCAAATGCCTTCAACATGTTCGATGCGTTGTCTGTTACTACCCGGTTCACCTTTCCCTCCAGTTCCCACTCAGCGATTAGCTCAGAGTACTCGGTCCAAATTTTGTCGCTCGTGTGCGAACCGTGGATCACTCTGCATGCCAAATATAACGTTTTGGCCACGAAGTCCGGCGTCACTACACTCCGTCAATGTGCGGCTTGTACGCAACATCAATGTGCGGCTTGTCCATATATCCATGGTCAGACCCACGGAATCAACAGACCTAAGCACTGCACTGATTTCCCTTTTGATCTTGTCAACTCGTCTTGGTATGAGTGTGTCTGTCATCTTCTCATATGATATTACTTTGTATGCTGGGGCAGCGACCTGTAACAAAGCAATTGTAGGCCGTCAAACAATGCCTTTGTATAGTGGAATTTAAAAAAGTGCTGGTTTGATCCATTTTCGGAGTCAAAATTTAACCTGAAAGGAAATTTAATGACCAAAGTTCAGAAATGTTGAAAATGCTAAAAACTTTTTACACTTGTTTTTTATAACATTTTTGGAAGCCCAAACTAGCTATGCCCCAGCTTTTGGCCCTAACCGCCATATTATAGTTTCCAGCCGCGGCGTATTCCGGGGGCAAGGGTCGCAACTGCCCCCCGGTCGAAAAGTCCCGGGGGCGAACCGATGCATTTTGCCCACCGGGATCTCCTATTTTTCCCCTCCCAGTTTCCCCAACCCCAGCATGTTGTCAGCCTTAATTTTTGCATCGGAAACTGTGAAATTTTCTCAGGAAGGATAAGTTGTAACAATTTGGCAGCATACGTACTGCGGTCAAAACGACATGAAATTTCGGCGGGCACACACATCTGCGATTGAGTATAATGTCAAATTTTATCGCTCGCATTTCGCAACCTGCCGACACCCCCCCTTTCACCACACTCTCAGATCTGCTTTGGCCCCCGCTCGAAATTGGAATCCGCCGCGGCTGATAGTTTCTCTAACTGTTATTGTGCTAAGTGTCGGAACAGTGCAAGTGTGGTGGGATATGGAGTCTACCAGATCTTAGGCAATATTTAGCCTACTTTCATATATATCTAAAACACACCTCTACAAACAGTTCGTACCAAAACGTGCCTAGTGTTATATACAGAAATTTTCTTTTAACACGCGCACGTCCGGCGGTCCGCGCCAACTTCGCCGGTCCGGGGGGGCAGATGTCTGCCCCCTCCCCCTAAGATCTCCAGAACTATGTTAGGTAGCGACAAATAGAAAACGGCGTTGGATAGCTTGTGTCACGCTCTATCGAAAGTATTTCGGTCATTTTTCCGCTCTGACCAATATTAAGGGCACCAGAGGTCAAAGAATGTCAAATGGGCTAATACGGGATGGGGTGGTTTTTGGCGAATAACATTTGAGTAAATAAAGATAGAGCAATGAAACCTGCACCATTGTGATTGTCTCGTTGAGACGCTTTGAATGATATATCACATGACCCAGTTAGATCAACATTTGACCTTGACCTCTGGTCAAGGTCAAATATTGACCTAACCAGGTCATGTTGCATATCATTCGACGCGTCCCGATCAGACAATCATAATGGAAGTAGAATCGTGTTTCTACCTCAATTCTGTCAAAAGTTATTGAGGGAAATGCTTACGTGATCCTAATTGGTCTTTGGTGACCTAGTCAAGGTCACCGGTCTAAACATTGAGTTCGATGGTTGAAAGTGACCCAAAACTCAGTGACATGGGCAATATAAATCAAATTGGACCACTTTCTGCGAAATTATACAGGTTTTGTTTTCCTCCATAGGTTTATAATGGGGTGGCCACAATTCTGACCTGACCTTAGGTCACTGATAATCAAATTATATGGCATTACGATTGTAGTCCCTGATGACCTTATGACACCCTATAAGTTTCATCTTGATCGGACCAACACTGTGACAGTGGCAACACCTGGAACTCCGAGGGATGTTGGGTCACTTCGCCTGACCTGGGATGACCCAGGGGAAAACATTTCTGAGGATATGCGGAAAATACTGATGAGCAGCCATACGAGGTCTGGCGTTGCTAATCAAGTTAGTATGGCGGAAAATTAGGAAAACCCGCAGGGGGGGGGGGGGCGGACGTGCGGGTGTTAAATAAATACTTTACCAATACTGTTTTTCAATGCGTAATTCGCGTTTTTGTTTGCAGTTAACAAGCATGGCTAGAAAACTGAGTCCTTAGTAGAAATTGTGTATGTTAGGGCACATCAACGCTCATCCATATTCGTGAAAAAAAAACTCCACTAGGGCCCATACGAAGCTTCAAGAATGCAAACGTTCCATGAAACACATCAAACCAGGGCCTCCGCTAAGATGTTAAGTGGGGGAAAATCCTCCCAAGTGTCACGAAATTCCCCAGTGTAACTGGAAATCCCCCAGTGAAAGGGGTTTTCAAGTAAGATAAAAATATGCTGGTGATATATCATAGTAGGACGCGAAAAGTTAGAGTGCATCCCCCCCCCACCCGGAAGCTGAAGCTGGTTAAGAGCATGGTCACCTGTTAGACAAATGACATCCTGGCCCTTCACAAAACTTACATATATTAGATACACCGGGGTGAACCCCCCCCGTGAAAATTTAAAAATCCTTATAGGACGCCCTGCATCCAACCCATGACCCATGATCAGACATGTACCAGGATGAGGATCGTACAAAAAAGGTCAAGGTCGCAAAATATATAGACAACTTTTTAAAAGATCCAAGATCCCTCGACGAGTTAAAAAGATCCCAGATCTCAGAAGATCCTTCGAGAAACACAAATTATCCAGGATCCGAAAAATCGACAATAAAGGGATCGATGGATCCGATCCCGGCTTTTTATTCTGGTATATGTCTGCCCATGCCTTACCTGGAGCAGGTTCTTGAAAGCGGATGATGTGACCTGAGTTATTGGCAGCTGGTCACAGCAGATAAGTGTGACGATGGCTTCGTCTAACTGCGCTTCCTTGAAACATTTTGTGCGCTCCGGCTGCGGCGCCCTTTTATCATACAACTTTTCATGGGCCGCCAGCTGAGATGTATGTTTTCGGCGCAGTTGACGCTTAAAATTCGAACTCACTGATATCTTCCCTCGGATAGCGGCATGGCACAATTTGCAGGTATAGGTGACGATTTCGCCCTCCACATGCCGTCCGGTGAAGAAAGCATCCAATACTGATACTGATGGCGTCAGGGCAGAACTTGGGCCGCCACCCGCTTCATTTACACCGTGGGTTACGGCCGAAGGAAGGCAGGGATCAGGATCGTCCACATGGACATCTTCTGAGTCTGAGGCTGTCTTAAAAAAGGCGTCCAAAGGGCCAGTCTTCTTCCCGTAGCCAGACATCTTCACACACCGCACACAAATCCCGCACCGTCTCGCCCTCGCCGCTGTCATGCACGCGCACGCCACCCGCACGCCACTACTGGTTGCCATGACAACAGCGGCATCTGGCGCCCTCGTGCGCTCGCGCAGAGCCGGAAAATCCGAACGTCGGTGGTGACCGGAAGTGTATTTGGTGCGAACCAGTGATTCCCACGCCAGCATAATAGCCAAAACGGGTTTTCCCGCCCTAAAGTCCCAATAATAATAATAATGATTCCCAAGCCAGGGGTACCACATTAGGGATGGTGGGGCCGTTTGCAGTGGGATCGCGAGCTGCTATCGAGTTGAATTTGACACAAAGTGTATACGCCAACTAAGCAGCCGCGGTGGAATCTGGTTTGGCCAGGGGACAAAACTCATTTTAGACTCAATGTTTACCATGCAACATATCACTGTCCAGTGATACCGTGCTCCTGTACCGGCGCACGTACGCACGCCGGGTCCAAACCTTGTCTTCAATTTCAGACGTGTCAGGGTCGGGTCAAGCCTGGTTCCATAAATGTTACCAAATTGATGCCTCTGCCACAAATTTAAACACTACATATAACCAATTATTATGCGCAGTAAATGGGGGAAAATGTACCTGGAATTGGCATGAAATTTAACTCCTTAATTCCAATTCCTTTGCTAAAATAGGAGTCACTCCAATTCCTGCTGGACGATCCTGGAGTGACTCCAACTCCAACTCCTCTGAGCAAAAATGGCGGAGTCATTCCGGAGTCATTCCAACTCCAACAACTCCAACTCCAATACACTGATGCTATGACTCAAAGTTTTTATGTTGACATGTGCTGTGTACTGCTCTTTTGCTTATGTGACTTCACCTGTTACTTGGCGATTTTTCCCGTTGGCGAGGATGCTGAATAAACGTAAGCATACACATAGTGAAATAAAAAATCCGAATGATTGAGGTCTGAAAATGTAGTGGGCGAAATCCGATGAGTTTTTGATTTGGGGTGGGGGGGGGAGGGTCAAGTACGATGACACTTCGGCCTCCCAATGTTTTTAAAAAATCGACACCCCTGATTGGGAGCAAAACCAACACTGAGGGGCAGTGATAAATTATTCGTGAAATAGGGTGGAATATACCACTTTCTGAACACTCAATCGACATCCTTCTCCACGAAATATCGACATCCTGCTCCTTGATGCGTGCTTATGAAGTCTTCATGTTCCTTTCTAACAGTATCTCTCTTAGAAGTAGCATGTTCATGCTCTCGATAATAACGTAAACTTACACTTGTCTGCGCTTTGCTTGCAAAACACACTCGCTTTAAAAGCGGGTCAAATGACCTTTATGGTCCGGCACATCTTAAAAAAATCACTCCCCCACCCTCTCCCCCCCCATTGCTCTCGATAAGGAATGGTGTACACGAACATTTCGCAACGAAATTTCAGGTAAAGGGATAGACTATAATGTGATATGGCATACAATAAATACAATAACAGTTTACAGCATAGGTATTAATTTCCATATCCAGAATATAGCTCTTCCTAACTTATATATCGCAAAACAAATGATAAAGGTACAGTTATAAGTACCTATTGACCATTGTCTCAATTTTGAGTCTGAAAGACATCAAAATAATTTTATATGGCACTAATTCCATGGCAAAATTCGACATCCTATTGTGCTCGATTCGACATCTCACACCTAACGAAAAACCGTTATTTTAACCCTGCCGAGGGGCTTTTGCTCCTCAAAAATATATGAAAAAACATCCATGGTCTAGACACACATGAATGAAAAATGGAAAAACATCCTGAAAATCTGCTACCGGTTCCGTATCTGCACATGTTTGCCCACCAGCGAATTTGGGTACCTGGGATAAGGGCGTGACATTCCAACCGGTATCGGTACCTCCGCCGGTAGCCAAAATATATAATGTTGCCAGCGCCTTTTCATGGCCGGGTGTACCACCTTCCCATGGGAGGCACATGGCCCCACTTTCCCCACCCATGTTTCTGCCCCTACACTTAGTAGGGAGGGATTACGTCGCAACAGTTATCTCTTACTTGCTCCTACCACTCCTATCCGTGATCTTCAGTTGACCTGTCTCATCATACTGCTACTAACCGCACCACCGTGCGATGCCTGCGACGATCGACATGAAGGCAGTTAGCGTAGGTCTAAGCAAAAACTGCAAGTGTTAGTGAAATACATCTCGTATTCGTGCAGAGAACTCTTCAAGCTTTCAAATGAATCCAATTTCGTCCAATTTGGATGATATTCAAGATCGGAAATGCCGTGTGGAACACACGGAAGTTTGGCTGGGGTGCCTACCGGATGGAGCCATCCCATGTGACGTCACCGGCTGCCAAACAATATTGGAGGGGCCCGCTTGAATCCGAAGCAGAACGCGGCAAAATATGTCAAATTGTTTCTGCCAGGAGTATGTTGTCTCTACCAACAACACATCCTCGAAAAGGTTTCGTAGGTATATTTACTAAGAGGGGAAGTGAGTTTAGTAGGAATGTTTACTAAACTTCCGGAACTTTAGTAGGTATAATTACTAAACTTGCCTACGGAGATACATACAGTGTGACCGGAAATGAGGACGTGAAAGAGGTGGGTGTTATCCTCTCTCTCTTAGTATTTTCATAGCCGTGGCCGCCGTGGCTTTTCTTGCATAAGTAAATACGGCCGGCCGCGGGTACTCGCTGTCACGTTTCTCAATCCGCAGTTTTGTGGTTGTTCCAGTCGGATTTGGTAGATGCAGGTGAGTAGGTTGGTGTAGTCTCGCAGTTGTTCTCAGTTTGTGCTTTTTTAGGTACCTACCTACCTATATAGGTAAATGTACCAATGTGAAACCAGATATCAAAGAACGCACCAACTTCGTACCTAGGAAGGTAGGTACCTAGGCACCTGGTTAGGTTCCTAGGCACCCGGGTAGGTTTCTAGGTAGCCGGGTTGGTTCCTAGGCACCCAGGTAGGTTCCTAGGCACCCGGGTAGGTTCCTAGGCATCCGGGTAGATTCCTAGCCATCCGGGTAGGTTCCTAGGCACCCGGGTATGTTCCTAGGTAGCCGGGTAGATTCCTAGGCACCCAGGTAGGTTCCTAGGCACCCAGGTAGGTCCCTAGGCACCCGAGTAGATCCTTAGGCACTATGGTATGTCCATAGGCACCCGGTGTAGGTACCTAGGCACATGGGTGGGTATCTAGGCACACAGGTAGGTGCCGAGGCACCCAGGTAGGTACCTAGGCACCAGGTAGGTGCCTAGGCACCCAGGTAGGTACCTAGGCACCCAGGTAGGTACATAGGTACCTAGGCACCCATGTAGGTACCTAGGCACCCAGGTAGGTACATAGGCACCCAGGTAGGTACCTAGGCACCCGGGTAGCTACCTAGGCATCCAGGTAGGTACATAGGCACCTGGGTAGGTACCTAGGCAACTGGGTACATACCTAGGCACACAGGTATGTACATAGGCACCCAGGTAGGTGCCTAGGCACCCATGTACGTACCTAGGCACCCAGGTACATACCTGGGCACCCAGGTACGTACCTAGGCACCTGGGTAGGTATCTAGGCACCCAGGTACCTGGTACCTGGGTACCTAGATACCTACCTATCTAGGCACCTAGGTACCTGGGCACATGTGAATTTGTTTTATAGGGTGTTTTTGCTTGTTTTTTTATTTATCTTTGGATTACCATGTTTATGAATGTGATGATGATAGGATTTATTTTATGTGTGAATTAAAAAAAATTGAAACACTTCCCAATTAAAAAAATGTAAACCAGCCTAACCTAGCCAAACCTGACACATTTGTTTGCTTTATGGAGGAAATGTGTGTCAAAACTTTTCTTCCTACCACCTTATAGCACAATAATAACTGAAAGTTTACCAAAAATAATGAAAAAAAACTCTAATTTTGGCCACAGTAGCTCGGTTGGTGGAGTATCAGACTTTTGATCCCAAGATTGTTGGTTCAAATCTTGCCACCCGCAGCATTACTGAATCCATAGGCAACCAATCAGTGAGAGGCTGGAGACGCTATATGACCTAGTGGTTGAATGTGTTGTCAAAGAATCCAGGGTTCTTTAAAAAAGGATTTTTTTCTTTCAAACAGCTTGGGTTAAGCAAGGCTGAGTTAGTTTTTTTCATGTTGAGAATTACCAGAACATAACTTGCTTGGTATTTTAATTTTTTTAATTTTATTTCTTGTTCTCCAAAGTTTTGCTAGTTTGTTCTAAGTTAGGTTATGTTCCATTTGTGTTTTATTTGTTTAACATTTCTTTTTATGCTATGTTACCTAACTCAACACTGCCTTTTTGGATTATTTTGCTAGCAAACTGAAAAGTAAGCATTCGCACAGAAAATAATTGGTCCCACCATTTTAGCCACATTCATAAACATGGTATACCAAATAAAAATTCCCAAAACTAAAAAATGATGCCTTATACTGCAAATTTACCTAGGCACCTAGGTAAGTAAGCCTAAGTTGAAGTGTGCCTACCTACTGTAGCATGCAGACTTGTGCTCTGCCCAATTTCTTTTAGTCTACTCACATGTGACTCATAGATCTTGATACCTGATTCAACTCATGATTCAGAGCAGGTCAAAATTATTTGATTGGCTCAATTCAGACTCGGAGCCCACAAAGTATGACTTGGCTTGCAACTCAAACAGACTGACATATATTTGTATCAATTCAGATCCGACTCACTGGTATCAGACTCAGGAGCCATATGATTGTGTGCACTATATATATATATATATATATATATATATATATATATATATATGTGTGTATGTGTACGCATACGCATACATTATACATGTATGCATATATAAATATGTATAGATGCATACATGTATATATATGCGTATATTTTTTTTGTGATGCCGTACAACAAGCAACGTCGAATGACATCCATGTTCTATAAATTTAAGTCATAGGGAAGAAAGGTGAGGTCATCAAAGCACTCAATCAGACATTTGAACTTTACATGTCTTGACTTGAAATGCTACTCGAGTGTTCACCACAGGCTACCGCTTGATACCAGATTTGATGTTCATGATGTTAGGAACATCATGGCTATCAAGGATGCAGCACATCAAATTACATGGCCCTGAATGTCGCAGTTTGACCCCAGGTCACCAAGGTTGGTTTGACTACTAGAGCATGTCACTATAAGTATCTCAGATGATAAATTATGTATATATATATGAATATATATATATATGAATATATATATATATGAATATATATATGAATATATATATGAATATATATATGAATATATATATGAATATATATGAATATATATATGAATATATATATGAATATATATATGAATATATATATGAATATATATATGAATATATATATGAATATATATAGGAATATATATATGAATATATATATGAATATATATATATGAATATATATATGAATATATATATGAATATATATATGAATATACATATGAATATACATATGAATATACATATGAATATATATATGAATATATATATGAATATATATATGAATATATATATGAACATATATATGAACATATATATGAACATATATATGAACATATATATGAACATATATATGAATATATATATGAATATATATATGAATATATATATGAATATATATATGAATATATATATGAATATATATATATATATATATATATATATATATATATATATATATATATATATATATATATATATACATATATACATATTAGCCTGGTCCAAAAAGGAAAGTTGAAAAATTGTTAGCTCCACAAGTTTTATTTTGTTACACTGTTCATAAATAACATATAGACCAATTTTCAGGAATTATCGTTTAATTTTAGGGGTCGCGTAAAAAGGTGTCTTTTTTCCGACAGATGAGAAACTGAAGGGATGCTAATTTTTGTTCTTCTCTCGCATAGCATAGCTCCTATTTTCTATGAAAACAAAATAACCTTAATAAATAATAATGCTTCATCGTGCCAACTTGAATGACTAAATGAGGTCGGACTTCAACCTGTCCCTCTACAATTCAGCATCTACCCTCTTTCATCAGTCCCCCCTTGGTCGGAGCAGGGAGGCGGCGCCGGTGATTAGCCACGAGGCAGAGTAGGTATTGTTTCTGCTCTTCATCCTTGGTCAGCGATTTGTTGAAGGTGTGGATGAGAGAAACAGCTCCTTCTGCTGCATCGTTAACGACATTCAAAGAACCCGCAGACTTCGGGTTGAGGTATTCCCGCATGAACTCTCCATGAACTTCCTCACACAGGAATCCAACCGCAGGGTAGGGATCCCTGCCCTCGTCCAGATGGCACAGCAGGCTTCACGGGTCTTCTTGAAGCTTTCCGGGAAAAGCAATTTCTGCTTCAGGTGAAAGAATTGTGACATGCGAAGTACGTCACCTCGCGTTGGAAGCCGTGCAGTTGAGAAAAACTCAAGGGGACTCCATAATAACCACCATTCTGGTCCACTTAGCGTACTCGGTGCTGAGGAGGCCATCTGCAAAAGAGAGAAACCAAAGATGAGATTTTGCGCGACCTTTAAATATGCATGACATCGTCCAAAATTTGGCACACAATACAGGCACATATAGTGGAATAAAAATAAACTTGTGAAGCGCACTTCCTTGAAACTTTTAAAATCACCATGTATGTTTGGACCAGGCTATATATATATATATATATATATATATATATATATATATATATATATATATATATATATATATATATATATATATACATATATACTTATATTCATGTATGTATGTATGTATGTATATATATAATTCTCTGATTTCATTAGACACAGGTAAGTATCCTTTCACATCAATAATACTTACTTGTAGTTATTTTCATTGGTTTTTTGTAAATAACTTCAGTACCCCTCATTCTTTATTGACTGGCAGCTGATAATTTGACAATTGTAATGCTAAGCATGAATAATTATGCTGTGTTTTTACTCTCTACTTTGTGTCATGGCATAGTATACACGAAGTATCGGAAGTATATGTATCGGATACATGTTTAAATCATTTGTTCATAACTTGCATTTTAGTCATAAGACTCAAATGACTAAAGACTCAAATCACAAGACTAAAATGACATGCCTTGCAAATGTTTGCTTTTTTGTTTTGTATCTCAAAACAAACATGGGTGTAGCCACAGCACTCTGTTGGCTCAAATAATACTTTCCAGGGCATACACATTTTCTCATTGAAATTAATTCCATGCAGATTTTCAACATTCTATTGTGCTCATTTCAACATCTGACACCTGGAAGAAAAACCATTATTTTAACACCGATGGAGCTCCCTTGCCACTATTAGGTGGCGCGATTTTAAAGAACTGTCACTTCTGATGTGTGATTTTTCAAAGTATCACCAGAAGGAGAATTTGCTGTGTCTATTTTATTTTAAGTCATATGGCATTTCAAGAAATACTATTTTTCGGTTTGTATCGGATCCATTCTCAGAAACGGAAGTGGGGCACCTGTTTGTGACATATTGTGTCAGTATACTCCTGCTTCCTTGACTGTCCGCAGCGCGTCGCCTCAGCGCCAGAGAGGACGTCTCTCTTGGAGTAGCTAGACTGGCCACCATGCCGTGCAACCCTGTGCAGATTTGCCTCCTGTGGTGCAGCTGCGCCATATCCGTGCTGGTCCCAGTGCTGGTACCAGTACCAGTCGGCGTTTTGAATGTTCATGCTCTGTTGCAGGAGCCGCTGCCGACACGCCCGGCGGTCAAGCCCTCGTTGGTCAGCTGCCTGCAACGTCGCCTTCACGGCGCGATTGCACCGTTCTACTGTCCCAGATGCTCCCTGTTGGTAGCGTGGGGCCCGGATATGACTTACACCCACACTCTGCAGGTAATTTCTGAGAAAAAATGTATATGTTGTACGTGCCGTTGTCGAACAGCAATTCCCTGGGGTATACTTTGCGTGACGCCAAGACCTCGATAAATTCAATACACGCGTGACAGTTTGACTCCGAGCGAAATCCAGCGTCTACCTACTTGGGAGAAGTCGGATGCCAGGACCACGGCATATCGCTGAGCGTGGGCTGCATCCATAGGTCCAATAAAGTCCAGCCCTATCTTGTTCCAGGCTGCCGCTGGTAAAGGCACTGAATGCATTGGAGTATGTCGAAGTACCGCCGTCTCATCCATACACAGTGGCGCAGACTTCACAGCTCTTGCCTCCACCATCTCGATCAATGCCAGACCACCAATATAGCTCCTGCAGGCGCTGCTCGCATCTGACGATGCTCTGGTGCCACTGATGTGCCAGGCTGGGCAGTCTGAGCGAAGCAGACTTTCTGGAACGATTAGGCAATCGCCGCGCACATCCATACCTCTGCACAGTGAGTTGATCCCTGAGGTGGAAGAATAGCTGAAGGTCAGGCGAGCAGTCGCTCGGCCTACGAGACCACGGACGCGATACCTGATCACGCAACACGATCTTCACTTATAGCCGCCACCAACTCTTCATCCATTGCTGCCGGACGGTCTCTTACTGTAGCGATACATTTGTATTTGTCCTCCACCACTTCTGCCGATTCCGGCAGTCGTGACAACCCATCTGCAGGACGTACACCTCCCTTCACACGCTAAACTGTGAACGAGTACTCCATGAGCCAGTCTGACCACTTTGTTATCCTCATGGCAGCTTGGGCGACACCCGGTGACGTCAGCGGTGTCTGCAATGCCACATGATCAAGTCGCAGACAACTGCTGATTCCAGAGATACTTCCTCCATTTCGCCACTGTCCACACAACCGCCAGCGCCTCTCTGTCATACTGCAGCGCCTCTGGGCTTGGTTTAGCGTACGCAACGTGAATGCTACCACCCTCTCTTCCTCTGAGTTAGGCTGAGACAGCACCCCACCCAGGCCCACATCGCTTGCATCCAAAGTTATGACTGTGGAAGCTGAGGGTCGTAAATGGTGACTCCGCGACTGCCTGGTACAGCACGTCTCCCTTTCAGCACTGCCGCGAGCTCCTCTATCCACTTGAACGGCATCGCCTCCTTAAGCAGCATCCTCCTCGGTGGTTCCATGAGGGTGCTGTATCCAGGCACGAAACGAGAGCAGAACCCCAACAGCCCAGTAGTGACTGGAGCTCTTTCGTCCTGACGCCTAATGTCCTAACGCCCTAGCCCGCTCTGGGCTCACCGAGACTCCCGCTGAGGACACGGTAAACCCAAGGAAGTCCGCAGCCGTCTGTTTCAGCGTGTATTTTCCATGTTTAGTGTTACCCTGTGTTCCCGCAGACGAGTTAGAAAATCTTCCAATCGCTCCTAGTCACCGCACAGACGAGGACATTTCCCGGGTACCTGCACCTGCACTGCTTCAGAATTTCTTCCATCGCCTTCTGAATTGTCATCGGTAAGTCCTTGGTCCCATGCGGACAGCGACAACACGAAAACAGACCTTAGTGACATACAAACGTTGTTAATGGTTGTTACTCGGAGTGTAACTCCAGCTGGTGATTTGCAACTTTTGGGTCCAGACATGACAACACTGTTACTCCTTGCATCTGCTGAAACGTGTTCTGCATCAGTTATAAATTATTCGCGAAATAGGGTGTAATATACCACTTACTGAACACTGAATCGACATCCTTGCAAAAGGGGACGAGTGGTCTAGGGGTAAGATGCTCGTCTCACAATCGAAAGGTTGTGGGTTCGAGTCTCACCTGTCGCTACTCTCCGCCCGCGACCAATCGGCGTGAGAGATTGGCGACGCTACGTGACTGGTGCGTGTTTGTGGAAGTCTTCATGCCTCGTTTCGAAGTATCCCGTCTATAGATATCATACTTTTGCCCATCGTAATGGGATCCGGCATCGTGATAACGAACATCCCGCATCGCAATTCCAGGCGAATGGATTACCTATGATGTGCAATGTTATGTTTTACAATGCCAGTTTATAGAATAGCTGTTTGTATGGTTATCGTTGATATCGTTATCCCCAAATTAGATATCTTTCAAAACACGCAAAACGGGAAGTCATATGTACGCAATTATCTCAAAACTGAGGAGATCGTGATGGACCAAACCTGACACTTCAGATTGGAGGTTTGGTCACGCTGGGAACTATTTCAGCCTGGAGATTTCGTCAACCTGGCACTTGGGTGACCAAATATCCAGCTTCCATATCTCCTCAATTGGCTGCAATTGTGCGACGGACAAAACACGATCAGTCTGCAACAGGGTTCGATTTATACTTCGCAATCCTAGATGTGAAGAATGGGCGCTACATGGCCAATGAAGTTGATGCGCCCTAAAGCCCAAATAACTACAAACTAAACTTAGATGTGAAAAGGAAAATGATTTGCTCGTCTAATCGGATACTTGTTTTCAAAACTGGGACATGATCTCTCTGCACTTTCCAGGGAATCTTGAGAACTCTATCACAGAGCAGCTAATTGTCAAACAGCTCCATTTAACCTTTAAATGAGGAAGGTGGGAGGATAGTATTCTGAATAAGAAAAATGCTTCAACAGGCTATCATTCTAGCCCTGGTCTTCAGCGCTGCTGAGTGTCCAACACCCATTAATGAGCAAAGATTGTTTTTGTGTTTATGTCGGCACCTTGAACAGGTTCAATTTTAGGTAGGATAGGGTAGGATAGTTTGGGGAGGTGCAGGTTAGGTCAAGACGTCTACATGAAGTAAATTCATTAAATCAGGGATGATGTACAATCACTCCACTGATATTTGAGGGCCGCGTGGCATGGACGAAGTGGAATAGACGAGTGGTGCAGTTGCTAAGGTGCATCAATAATCTTAATGAAACTATGGGTTTTAATCCAACAGCCCACTCCGAGTAGAATGTCTTATTCTTCCTTTGCGTGTACACGTGTTTATCCTAACAAGATAATTGCAGCGCCCATACCATCGTCAGTCAAACAGTGAAATGCAAACAAAAGTCAGTCAGAATGACATGCCACGAAGTTCGGTACAAGTGTGATACCATACCGTCCTACGATTCTCATTTAAGTGGTATTGGTATATTTTTATTACGCATTATCCTTTGATATTTCTTTGTCATTTGTCTGCTGTATTAGTATTTACACGACCTATCATTAGCGGATGACTGTACGGCTGAATCCCCTCTCCGTTCAAGTTAGGTCGTGTGTTCCAGTGTTGGTACCAGGTAGATTATCCATCAATATAGCGAGATATCAAATCATATGCACTTTTTTGGTGTTGGAGTCCACATATGCATCTTCTATTGCCGTCAAAATTCACAGTATCCAATGCCTCTTTGAATGTCGGGCGCTGTATGACCGACGCAGTCGATGCGCCCCTAAACTCCAATAACCAACCAACCAACGCTCTGAATGTGTTTTGAAAAGTTGTCCACCGCTGCAACAGTCTCTTTACGTATGTATTCGTTTCTCAGAGGCGGGACTACGGTTCCAACGAATTCGCGACCTTGGAAGCTTTGGCAACATCTCGTGCCAGTGATGCCACCGACAGGCAGCCACCGCCACAACTTCGGGATCATCAGATGACGATTTGGCCTCAGCTGACGGCGCCGACATCAACCAGCCAGGCGATGACGACTCGGCCTCTTCGTCAGCGACTGCCACCGATCCTGCTCCGGTCCCCACCTGCCCGCCAGCCTCTGTCGGCAACTCTCCTGTCTCACCAACAACCGCTGCCGCCATCCAGTCTGCCTCGTCAACCCATCTGGTAGCCGTTGGTGTCAGCCATGGAACTCTGGCCCCTACCTGCCCGCCAGCCTCTGTCGCCAACCCTCCTGCCGTATCATCAACCGCTGCCGCCATCCAACCTGTCCCACGATCAACCAATGACGTCAAGCGACTTGTCCTTCCATCAATGAATCATCCTTTGACCGTTTCCGTCGATCATGCGCCATCTGCACTCCTACCAGTCCGTGCTTACAGCAGTTTTTCCTCCTCCTTAACCGTCCACCACCCGCTGCTATAACCTACCCCGCTACTTCTTCAACCCACCCACCAACCGTCACGACAATCTACTCTGCCCGTCCGTTTGCCAAGCGCCCGAGAACCATATCATCTGTCCGTGCTTCACCGGCACCAGCCTGCCCGCCAGCCAATCCCCCACCACTCATCCTGTCTGCATCAGTTTCGCACTCTTTGCCATTCGTTCGTTCTACGCCGTCTGCGCACATACTGATGGCCCTGATGGCAGCCGTTTTGTCTTGTCCTCAACCCACTCATCAACAAAGCGTGAAGCCATCGAAGTTACATTTGGGTAGAATGGTGGTCCCGACCTTCATGTATGGTTATAAGTATCGTGTGTGGACATAAATGAAGTGAAAATATTATTGTAACGCATATTTTGATTAATGCCTGTGTAACGCAACTGTGTGCTATACAGTGCGTGTGCGCGCTTGTGCTCGTGCGTGCGCGCTTGCCCGTTTACGTGAATAATGTGCTTGTGAAACATTGATCATGTATGTACTAACCTCGAAAAGCTTTTGTGTACATTCATTGAGTTGTAAAGCATCTGAATCGCTCATTGTTGAGGAGCAAGCTGAGCTACTTGGCGGAAAATTAATGTCACATGTACCTCAATGTTCGTCTCAATGTTCGTCTGAGGCTTCCTATTTGCGTCAGATATTCAAGAGCGTGCGGTGACTCCTAACATATCAGCATGATAATACCGCGAAACGTCTATTGGATAAGCGCATCCGACTGAAGCGAAGAATGCGCTCGATCGCATATGACTGTTTTTTTGTATGTGCAATCTACCACGGCGAAAGATGCAACCGCGTTTAGCGTACGTGACTGTTTTTCATGTACCACACCATGGTGATCGAAAATGGAAGTGAAGTCCAGATATGCGTAATAAGTGGACGGCGAAACAGGCAACGAGTTGTTATAATTTGCATTAAAGGTAAACTAATTGTCAAGCCTATGTCAAATTCAGTACTTCTGGACAACTTGTTTTCTTCCGATCGTTAAGTGAATCTTGACCGGTCGTGACGACTGTAGTGCGGCGGTTGGTTGATCGTAGGTCATGGACCTCTGAGCCGACGGAGCGGGTTCAGGATGTGCGTCACCCTTGGGTCGGCTTTGGCTCACGCTGATTGAGTGGTCCAGAGCAGCTGCCCTCGGGTCGATGAGGAGAGCCCGAGCCGAGCCAGGAGGCGGCCCTGACCGACGAGGAGGGTTTTTCGTGCAACATAAAGGGTCCTTAAGCCCATGGTGTGGCCCCGGGCTGCCTCATCATACATTGGATACACCGCCACCACCCTATCTAGACGCATCTTTGCACCACCAAGGATGGGCACGACGAAAGCACACCATGTCGATGCACAACACGAAACTTATCCGATCCATAATGATCAAGAATACCACCATATTGAACCGATGTCGCAGGGTACCAAAACTAAATTATCCTAGAGGCAGCTTTCATCCGTGAAATGGATCCGATAATTAAACGACAGCTCAGCATGAGAGATACGCCGTCTCATTACGATTGGCACCCCGCCACCCACGCATAGGACTGCTACTACGTACCCTCTGTACATACTTTGTGCACTGTATGTATTTACTGTTACAGCTGATTCCGCAAATGAAATCGATCTTTCTTGACATTCATTGATACGTTACATACTACGATGCGACACAGGTGACTTTCCACCACGTGCTTCTGTTCATGTGGAAGGCATTCTCCCTTCCCCAGTACTGCCATGAATAGCACAGACAAGTACTGACGGCATATTCGGATGGAAACATGAAAGACAGCCGGCAGTCTGGCGTCGGGACCGCGTCTTGGTTTCAAATTGCATCAACCCACCTTTGTGACCACCCACGGTACATACAAAATTCATGACATCGCTCACCCCGGCGACAGGCGGTCCGGTGACTGCGGCCGTCACCGTTAATCCCGGAATATGCCATGAATGCTCACCACTGGACGCTACGGACTCATTGCCACCCACCGAGCTGACCGAATGCTGTCGCCGCTACTGCTCAGCAGGGTGCCGCTTGTATATATATATGTATATATATATATATATATATACTGTGTTAACCGTATCGATATCGGTTTGTCTAGCGACCGTTGTTTACCGCAAGTAGTAACATTTTCACATTATATATACTTTTAGTATTCATAATTCACGCGTACAGTATAACAATTGGTGAATGCGCAATGCAACACTATCCACACAAGGTGTGTTGCCTTCAAATGAGTGCAACTATCAATCATCGTTCGTGTTTCACCAACAGTTCGTCTTCTGAGTCCTGGTTACGCATAGTGAAAGTGAAAAAATCTGATCACAAGGCAAACAAAATGCATGAATTACGGAATTGCGGCGCGCCGCTGGGTTAGCTCATTCGTTGGGAGAGCGCTGTTCTTGCGGATGTTGTCGAACCCGCCCTGACAAAGCGGCTCCACTTTTCTGATGCGCCTCGCGCGGTCCACGTGTGGACCATCTGGAAAAGTACGCTAGTAAGCGGCTCTCGACCCCGCTTGACCACTAGTAAGCAGCAAGCAGAGGTGAACCGAGGTGGTCTTCCCCTCCCCTCCCTTAGCAGCCAAAAATATACTAGATAAAATTAAAAAAATTGAGATCTTCACCATGCAAAACCAAACGTTTTTAGCGTGCGAATCGCGCCGAAAGCAGTTTCTGTTTCATGGCAATTTTTCTGGTTTACCCCTGAAGAAAATCCTGGTGCCTCCCTGGCAGCCAGGAACAATCGCGTTTAGCCTGTCGGCCGTACCGGCCGTCGTGGCACTGCCGGCACGCTTAACCTTGGCCGCTAATCGTCTGTTGAATTGGGAGTGAATAAGCGGCGGAACAGCGAATTTTCGACTGCATATGATGTTGCCTTCAAAAGGATGTGATGGTGCCTTCAAGAAAACGTTTGATTTTGCATGGTGAAGATTGCAAAATTTCTTGATTGATCTAGTATATTCTTTGTTGCTAAGGGAGGGGAGGGGAAGGCCCCCTCGTTTCGCCTCTGCTGCTTACTGGTGGCCAGAAAGAGTCGCGAGCCACTTACGAGCGTACTTTTGCAGATGATTCATAAATTGACCGCGCGAGGAGCATATATATATATATATATATATATATATTATTTTACACGTTCAGTGTTGAAGAGAAGACGGCATTCGGCTTTAACATGTTTCCTGTCTAGGTTTTCGATTGATCGTATTGTTTTCTTCGTTTCGTGAGGTAGCTGGTAAATTATTTCACCAAGTAAAATACATAGTTGCATTCGGTTATTGACGTTTCTCATTCAAGCTTTAATCCATTTGAAAAATCACCGCCCTGCACAATGCACACATGTATGGTTTAAAAAAAAATCAATTGAGCACTGGTTTCACACGAGCTATTCTTGCAACATGTTTCATTTCTTCGATTCCTGAAGGGCCACTCACAAAACAAGTATGTTCTCGTCTGAACTATTTACAATAAATATGAAGGACCGGATCGCAATTACATCCCGACGTTTTTCCCTCCACCCCCGCCCCCTCACCTCCACACTTCTCCCTTTTTGTTTTGCATTATTCCAAAGTGACAACGTAACGTGTGTGCTGACTTGTTTGCTTATGCTTGGTGTTCACGTATGTACAAAGACTTGAGCACCATGGACATGTTCGGTCCGAGCAAGACGTGATTATGGTGGTGTTGTTGGTAAGGTGTTCTCGTGTTAGCAGTGTTTGGTTGCAGTTTGTCATGTGTTCTTTTGGTGCTCCATCTCTGAGGTGCATTATTCGTCTTCTCGAAAGGGCGGTTGTGGTGGCACCAATGTAGCTTACTGCACGAAGCCTAGTCTTCGTATGGGCGAAGTCTTGCACGGACCGAACACGTCTCATGGTGCTCGAGTCTTTGTACCTACGTGAACACACACCGGAAATAAACAAACACGTTAGCACACACGTCACGTTGTCACTCTGGAATAATGCATAACGAAAAAGGAACGTCGAAGGGTAGGGGAAGGCAAAAACGTTGGGATGTAAATGCGATCCCAGTGCTTCATGTTGATTGTAAATACTTTAGACGAGGATATATTTGCTGTGTGAATGGTCCTTCAGGAATCGACGAAATGTGAGATGATGTTGCCAGAATAGCTCGTGTGAAACCAGTGCTCAATTGATTTTTTGTAAAGTTTACTTTGTGTGTTTATTTGCATTGTGCAGAGCGGTGATTGTGAAAATGGATTAATTTTTGAATCCGAAACGTCAATAACGGAACGCGACTATGTATGTTACTTGGTGAAATAATTTACCAGCTATCTCACGAAACGAAGAAAAAAATACGATCAATCGAAAACCTAGACAGAAAACATGCTAAAGCTGAATGCGCTCTTCTCTTCAACACTCAATGTGTAAAACTGTATATATATCCACGAGGAGCGTATATATATATATATATATATATATATATATATATATATATATATATATATATGCTCCTCGCGCGGTCAATTTATGAACCATCTGGAAAAGTACGCTCGTAAGCAGCTCTCGACTCTTCCTGGTCACTAGTAAGCAGCAAACAGAGGCGAACCGAGGGGTCTTCCCCTGCTTCCCTTAGCAACCAAAAATATACTAGATCAAACAAGAAGTTTTGCAATCTTGACCATGAAAAACCAAACGCTTTCTTGAAGGCACCATCACAACTTTTTGAAGGCACCATCACATGCAGTCGAAAATTCGCTGTTCCGCCGCTTGTTCACTCCTAATTCAAAAGACGATTAGCGGCCAAGGTTAAGCGTGCCGGCAGTGCCACGACGGCCGGTACGGCCGACAGGCTAAATGCGATTATTCCTGGCTGCCAGGAGAGGCACCAGGATTTTCTTCAGGGGGAAACCAGAAAAAAAATGTCATGAAACAGAGACCGCTTTCGGCGCGCTTCGCACGCTGAAAACGTTTGGTTTTGCATGGTGAAGATCTCAAAATTTCTTGTTTCATCTAGTATATTTGTGGCTGCTAAGGGAGAGGAGGGGAAAATCCGCCTCGGTTCGCCTATGCTTGCTGCTTACTAGTGGCCAGGAAGAGCCGAGAGCTGCTTACTAGCGTACTTTTCCAGATGGTTCACACGTAGATCGCGCGAGGCGTATAAGAAAAGTGGAGCCGCCTTGTCTGGTCGGGTTCGACAACATCCGCAAGATCAGCGCTCTCCCAACGAATCAGCTAACCCAGCGGCGCGCCGCAATTCCGTAGTTCATGAATTTTGTTTGCCTTGTGATCATAAATATAATTTATTTGCTTTCTTTGACTATGCGTAACCAGGACTCAGAAGACGAACTGTTGGTGAAACACGAACGATGATTGATAGTTGCACTCATTTGAAGGCAACACACCTTGTGTGGATAGTGTTGCATTGCGCATTCACCAATTGTTATACTGTACGCGTGAATTATGAATACTAAAAGTATATATAATGTGAAAATGTTACTACTTGCGGTAAACAACGGTCGCTAGACAAACCGATATCGATACGGTTAACACAATATATATATATATATATGTACACAAATACTGTGTATTTATATACAAGCGGCACCCTGCTGAGCAGTAGCGGCGACAGCATTCGGTCAGCTCGGTGGGTGGCAATGAGTCCGTAGCGTCCAGTGGTGAGCATTCATGGCATATTCCGGGATTAACGGTGACGGCCGCAGTCACCGGACCGCCTGTCGCCGGGGTGAGCGATGTCATGAATTTTGTATGTACCGTGGGTGGTCACAAAGGTGGGTTGATGCAATTTGAAACCAAGACGCGGTCCCGACGCCAGACTGCCGGCTGTCTTTCATGTTTCCATCCGAATATGCCGTCAGTACTTGTCTGTGCTATTCATGGCAGTACTGGGGAAGGGAGAATGCCTTCCACATGAACAGAAGCACGTGGTGGAAAGTCACCTGTGTCGCATCGTAGTATGTAACGTATCAATGAATGTCAAGAAAGATCGATTTCATTTGCGGAATCAGCTGTAACAGTAAATACATACAGTGCACAAAGTATGTACAGAGGGTACGTAGTAGCAGTCCTATGCGTGGGTGGCGGGGTGCCAATCGTAATGAGACGGCGTATCTCTCATGCTGAGCTGTCGTTTAATTATCGGATCCATTTCACGGATGAAAGCTGCCTCTAGGATAATTTAGTTTTGGTACCCTGCGACATCGGTTCAATATGGTGGTATTCTTGATCATTATGGATCGGATAAATTTCGTGTTGTGCATCGACATGGTGTGCTTTCGTCGTGCCTATCCTTGGTGGTGCAAAGATGCGTCTAGATAGGGTGGTGGCGGTGTATCCAATGTATGATGAGGCAGCCCGGGGCCACACCATGGGCTTAAGGACCCTTTATGTTGCACGAAAAACCCTCCTCGTCGGTCAGGGCCGCCTCCTGGCTCGGCTCGGGCTCTCCTCATCGACCCGAGGGCAGCTGCTCTGGACCACTCAATCAGCGTGAGCCAAAGCCGACCCAAGGGTGACGCACATCCTGAACCCGCTCCGTCGGCTCAGAGGTCCATGACCTACGATCAACCAACCGCCGCACTACAGTCGTCACGACCGGTCAAGATTCACTTAACG
>JAOTOM010002718.1:0-105000 GCA_034440615.1 Ashinkailepas kermadecensis
TTTTATCTTGCTTTTTAAAAGTTATTTCAATATTTTTGATATTCTTTTCTTGGACTGATTTCTTGGATAGAAGTACTTGAACTTAAAATACTTATATCTTTAGATTTTTCATTTTCCAAAGGAATGAGTGTCAAATCAGAAAACACCAGAAAAACAACATTGTGATCAAAAATGGCCCAGGGACTTCTTATGCATGTTTGCCATTTGAATGATTATTATTGGGGTTTTAGGGTGCGTCAACCCCATTGGGTTATATTTGACCCATAGCAAGGTTGCCTAAGAACGCGTCAGACTGTCACAAACGAATATAAAACATCGGTAGCTATTAAAGCGCTTGATATAAGGTCTGGGAAAACAAATAATCAGTTAGGCAGGTGCATATATTACGTCAATCTCATCTCCGCAAGGAAGGCCGAAACTGCTCCATTGTGTATAAATCGGGAATAATCACCCAATAAGTCCTTCAACCTCAGAGCATTCGCATCATATCCGAAGTGGCGCCTACGTTCTTCTGTGTATGCTTGGCACGCCACCAGCACATGGTGCATAGTCAGCGCGGCATTACACCTAACACATTTCGGCCTGTCGTTCCCGCACAATAAATACCTATGTGTTGCTAGAGTGTGACCAATTCTGAGACGATAGATGGCTACCTCGTCCCTTCTAGTTTGGTTGAAGGACAAGGGCCCGGAGCTAAGTATGGTTCGATTTGCTTTAATTTGTTGAACTCCACTTGGTCCCATTTGCCCTGCCACTGTCTGAGAATAAATGATGAGATAATTGGGTCGTAGTCACTGGCAGGAAGTGGGAGAACGCGACTCCTTGGCGTTTGTGCTGCGCGCCTTGCAGCCCTGTCAGCCAGCTCGTTACCACGGATTACGACATGTGCCGGAATCCAGCAAAGTATGACTTGTTTTCCCATGCGATGCAGCGAAGTAAGGTGTGATAAAATGTCTCGTACGATGACATGTTGCTGGTTAAAAGCGTGCAACGCCACAAGACTCCTCAGAAAATCAGTCAAAATAACATGTAAAATATCGTCGTCAACCTCCATGTATGCAAATTTTGCTGATGGCCATCAACTCCGCAGTGAAGACAGTGCCGTGGGGCGTCATTTTACACAAATCCCATAATTGTTGATGGGAAGAATCAACCTAAATATAGGCATCACTCACTTGCTATCTCATGATAACCTCTCCTTTTATACTAAGTTTGAGACATATACTTAAATTACATAGGTCAGGACATCGAGCAATCATGCTCCAATCACCTAAACAAAACCTATATCATGCCATTCCAAAAGATTTGATACTTTTCATCAATAAAGTTGAACATGTGTTCCTATAAGAAGAACTATGCTATTTTGTTTCAACAAAAGGATTATGCTTGTATTCAGACTAAGTTTTTATGATAGAACAGAAGAAATGTACAAACTGGTTAACATATTTTATATCCAGCTCACTATATAGGAGAAAAAAACTTGTTCAAATGTACATGTATCTAATGGATACATTTGTTACCGGATATCATTCTTTGTCCATTCTGTAAAAAAACATTGTCAACATGCAAACGAAGCAGGAAAAACACAATAAAGTAATCTTGTAAATGATGTAAACATTAATAATACAAAACATTTCAGGATTACCCAGGGTTTTGGCTGGTGGGAATATTATGGTGGGAACAGCTGATGGTAGGAGACATTTGCTTCTCTGCAGAGGCATGGTTGAGGAGTTCTTTCTTCAGGCTTCTTTTATCAACTTCTTTGAAATGCTTAGAGCATACTCTTGGTTCCCCAACATTCGAGATCTTAGACATGTTTTATTGTATGGTAAGGGATTTTGCTAAGGCCGAATCCTGATAAAAATAGTGTAACCAGTTTTCTTCATTATTAAAGTTGCCTGCCCAGTGCCACCTCTATGCTCTGGTACTGCACAGTAAGGCATGACACCTGAAACAGAGATGTGTTACATTCAAACATTATATCTAGATGCTGAATTCATACTACAGGAAATCAGATTGCAACTCATGAAAAGTTTCAGGGAAGGCATTCATAGCATGATGATTGTATTGCACATAAATGTTCAATTATGCATGCATTGTCAATAATCCATGCAACATTAATCAAGGAATAATGTACCATGTCCTGGGTCTAGCTGGCCTGGAAAAAGCTATATTTTCAACGACTGTTGTATGTCAATGTAGGTAGATAGATACATATTTGGAAAAATAGGCTGCTCCTGGAATTTTGGAATCCAGAACACTATCCTCTCCAGAAAATTGTTTCTTGTTTTCTCATCTGGAAGTTGAATCTCCTAAGTTACCTCCTAAGTTTGACAATGAGCTGCTGTGATCAAGCAAAAGTGCTCAAAATTCACCGAATGGGGGTGTAAATTGAGTTACGATGCATAAGGTTTGAACAAAAATATTATCCATACTGGATGACTATAAAATATCCCTCTCACCATGCAAGATTACAATGCACAAATCCAACCTTGCCTATGCATGATAAAAATATGTGTCGGAACAAATGTCCACTGGAAAGAACAGGACAAGATTAATAACTCAGTCCGCGGAAGATAAATATATTTGGTTGTGGAGGAAGCAAAATAAAAGTAACCATTGCGTATGATTTGAGAAAAGTCTTCTGCAACCATATTGATACCATAATAAAAAACCTTTGGATGAAGTCATGCGGGCTTGAAGGAAAACTTCGATCTACCTTCTAGTAAAGGTATCTTGATTTTGATTGCGTTGTGACTTTTTTTTGACGGAGCCGCAAGTGCCGAGGGACGTATTTTTAACGATTCTGGCAGGTATTGGTAGGTAATACGGTAAATTTGTCTTAAAAGGTGCTTTATGATTTTTGGGAATTTTTCTTCAGAATACCATGTTTATAAAGGTGACTGGTGATGGTACCACTTGTCTGTGCAAATTAACTTTGTGTTGGGATTTTTGTTTTGAAAATTTGTTGAAAAATTGGCTAACTAAGAACAAAACTAACCTAACCTAACCAAACCTAACCCATTTATTTGCTTTATGGAGGCAAATGTATGCAAGAACTTTTCTTGTTACCACCTTAAGGCACAATAATACCAAAAAGTTTACAAAAAATCACAAATTATGTAAAGAAAAATGTGGATTTTTTTCAAAAGAAGCGGGTTAAGTTAGGTTAGGTTAGCCTGGGTTAGGTTTCTTTTTCAATTGATAATTTTCAGAAAATATATTGCTTGACATTTTTCTAATTTCGTTTTTCTCCAAAGATAGGGTGGGCTAGGTTATGTTGCATTTTTATTTAATTTTTTAACATTTCTTTTTATGCTCTGTTACCTAACATGAGGCCTCTTTTTGGCCTTATCTTGCTCACAATTTGAAAAGTAAGCATTTTTTACAGTAAATAAGTGACAGTACAGACTATCATCTTAGTCACCTTCATAAACATGGTACCTAGGGAGGGGGGGGGTTTCTGAACACTTATGGCATTATGCAACAAATAGCTCTACTGCTGCTTCTGTATGGCTGAACCAGTAATTGTACTGTGCTTACTGAACACAAAAATGAACAAGCTATCCATATTCAAACATTTCCTTTAAATGAAAATCCTCTAGCCACTTGCAAAGAGGAACTTTTAAACAGATAATTATTTAATAGTGGTGTCCCGTATTCTGGACACAAAAATGTTATTGTTCAGGATTACCTCACTGTAGCTGTTGTGGTACAAGCTATTAGTAGCCACTAAAAATGCTGGTGTAATTGCAAACAAAAATTGAAAGTCACTTCCTTTTGGTTTCCTTAAGCCAACTGCTCTTGGAAGCCAAAAATTGTTCCTGTGAACTTCACAACCTCCATACACAAAGAATAGGTAGAACTATGTGATCAGACTTTCATATCTTGGTAGTGACAGGTCCATCATTTATGAATACTGCCATCTTTTTGTTATTTATGTGCTGAACATGATGTGGGAGATGACTAAAGGTAGGTGTTCAGGAAACAGAACATGTTCAGATACTCTTCTGAAGAAAAATGTATAAAAAAACACCTTTAAGACAAATTTACCTGTAATAGGTACTAGGTTATATTGATGTGTTTAAGCTGGAAATTGACCAATTCTGAAGAATAAACCGAAGCAGGTAGTAAGGTTGGTAGGCAGGTACCTACCTGGGTACCTACCTAGGGGAATAGGGGGGTCCAAACACTTGATACATCATGCAACAAATAGCTCTACTGCTGCTTCTGTATGGCAAAACTAGTAATTGTACTGTTTACTGAACACAAAAATTAATAAGCTATCCATATTCAAACAGTTTCTTTTGATGAAAATTATCTAACCACTTGCAAGGAGCAACTTTAGAACATAATTAATTTGTAGTGTGCCATATTCTGAACACAAAAAATTCAGTTGTGCAGGATTACTTCACTGTAGCTGTTGTGGTACAAGTAATTAGTAGCTGCTAAAGATACTGGTGTAATTGAAAAACAAATATCAGTCACTTCCTTATAGTTTTCTTAAGCCCACTGCTCTCGGAAACATAAAATGGCACCTGCAGACTGCTAGCTCTGTACACAAAGAATCTGTAGAACTATGGGATCAGACCTTCATATTTTGGTAGAGAGAGGTTCATCGTTTATGAATACAGCCATCTTTTGTTATTTACACCCTGAACATGACTTGGAAGATATCCAAAGGTAGGTGTTAGGGAAAGGAAGCATGTTCAGGTACCCCTTCTTCCCCTACCTACCTACCTATGCATATCTGATGACATTTTTATTTCAAAGAATATGATGTGCAGTGCTATTTGAAATGGATATTAATTTGGTTTTTCCTTATTTAAACCTGATGACATCCTTGGACACAAGCTTACTTATTAGGTTAGATTTGTGATAGTTTAAATTATTTTGCATTGTAGGTATATTACCTCAAGTCCATTTTTTGGAATTACATTGATTCAGAATTACACCTTTGTGCCTGAGATGAATGACCACATTGCCTTTAATCATGGCAAGGAACATGATATGGATTTTCTCAAAATCCAATGTCTCAAGTAAGTAACAAATTTACCCCTTATACTGCTAGGTACCTACCTACATACCCAATTGCCCTGACATGCAAGTATGCACCAGTATAAGGCAGGTAGGTGCTAGGCAAGCAAAGACAAGTGCTAAAAGTGAATCTCAGTGAATCTTAATGAATCTCAGTGAATTATATCAGTGAATTCAAATTCTGATCAATGTTTATCAACTTGCAGATTACCCCTGCCAGCACAAAGGTTCATCTGAGAGGCTCAGCCCACTCCTTCCTGATCTTTACACTTTCAAAATCATAGTAGCTTTATATTTGAGCAATGTGCTTAGCTTCATCACTCAGAGTCAGAAGTCTTAATTTTATTCACACCCATTCTTGTTTCAATATTCCTGATGAGGTGTATTAATCCTTGATTGAAAAAATGTGTTTTTTGATCTTTAGTTGCAGTTGCATTTTTGCTCACAGAGAGAAATACTTCCAAGTATTTCATGGTGGAATGTAGAATTTCAGGTTCTAGTTATCTCACTCAAAGCCAAATCTCCCATTTTCATTTCAAGATTTACCAACCTTCATCACTATTTCTGTCCTTAGGTAATCTTAATCTTTGTTCAAAAATAGCAGTGGTCACATGCTCTCTTCCAATACAAATTTGAATGCAACCAGTACTTTCCATTAGTCCAGGGTAGAAAACTGTTAACCATGATTTGTGTCCTGGGTTCAGTCCCAGGTAGGGGCAATGCTTTCTGTTTCTGCATTTGTAATGCAATTTAGTAACTGTGTTGCATCCAAATTTATTTAGCTCTATATACCTGCAGGTAGGTGTCTGGCTGGACAAATACTGAATGCAGTGTACCAGACTGATACAAATGGAGATTCAATTTAATTAAACTTTTAACACTTGTCTTTCCTTATCCAAAGCCCCTATG
Source organism: Ashinkailepas kermadecensis (assembly GCA_034440615.1). Taxonomy (NCBI): domain Eukaryota; kingdom Metazoa; phylum Arthropoda; class Thecostraca; family Neolepadidae; genus Ashinkailepas; species Ashinkailepas kermadecensis. Next base: position 5,947 of record JAOTOM010002718.1, read on the forward strand.
CATGTCTTATGCTGGTATTTGTAAAAGTTTGCAGTCTTTGTAAGCATAACCAGCAACAACTCTGTCTTTGAGGCTGGTAAAATCTAAATTTAAAGGGTAGTTCCAATTCTAAGTGAGGACAACAGGTCTTAAAAGTTCCAACGAAATTGTTGTTTGCTCTAAAGGCCGTCACGCGTACCTGGCTAGGTCGCTCACATTAACTCGTTTTCACATATGCACGAGAGTGGGCTCATTCGGGCCGCGCCCTCGTCCCCACTCGTGTCTGCCATTGGCATATTCTTTCATCTCTTAGGAAACCAAAGTGTATATGGACGTATTTAACTAAGAGTGTGTTTCTATTAAAATGTGCAGCATATGGCCCTGCACAAATTATTCGGGTGGAGGTAGGGACGAAGCCAAATTCTAGAAATTGTTTTGGTTGTCTGTAGTATCATGAGCAAAGCTAAGGTATTTGTTACTAAAGGAATATGCCATTGCCTTGTCAGATGTCTATTTTTATATTAGAAGTTAACCTGCCCATGCATAAGATGCACAATTTCTGCTCTTGAAATGTCTACATTCAGTGGAGTAGACATGTTTTATGACTAGACATTTTTAGACTAGACTGTTTTTATAAAATGTCCATTTCCTGATGTGCGAACGAGGCTGTTGTGCGTTCCCAGTGTGGCAGCAGCAGCAGCGGGTCCCGGCCCAGTGGGCGGCCATGTCGGCCGCCGTGCACGTCCGGCTGCCGCCGTTCTCGCGCCTCTGCCTGCTGTGCAACAGCGCGGGCGGCGGCGCGCGCTCGGCCGGCGGCCTGGCGGCGCTCGTCACCGACCCGGACACGCTGGCGGCGCTGCACCGCCGGCTGCCCGAGCTGGAGCGCGAGTTGCCGCTGGTGAGCGGGGTGTGCCGGCCGTGCGGCGCCCGACTCGCCGACTGCCAGCGCCTGCTGGTGCGCCACCGCGCCGCCGCCGACGCGATCGGCCGGCAGTACCGGCGCGCCGCCGCCGCGCGCCGCCGCTGGCGCGTGACGCTGCGCTGCGGCGCCGCCACCTCGCTGGTGCCGTTCGCCGCCTGCTGCGAGGCGGCCGCCGGCGCCGACCTGGACGCGCTGGTGCGCCGGCTGGTGGCCGACGCGTTCGGCGCCGCCGTGCTGGCCGGCACGATAGTGGTGGACAGCTCGGCAGACGTGACGGCGGACGACACGTGCGGCGTGGTGGACGATGAGCCTGATGTGACGGACGGACCGTCTGCTCGGACGGCTGGTCAGCCTGTTGTCGCCCAAGGCGAAGCTTTCAAGACAGATAGCACGCCTGCTGTAGTAGACAGTGCCCCAACTAAGAACGCAGCTGCTGTAGCGAGCAGCGCCTCGACCAAGAGCTCACTCACCGCAGTGGAGAGTGCGCGGACCAGCAGCTCGCCTGCTGCAGTGGATGGTGTGACCAGCAGCTCGCCTGCCGTACAGAGCGGCCTGGCTGCAGGGTGGGTGTCGCCGACTCCGCCGGCCGCGGCCCAGGCGGTGCCGCTCTACATGCTGTGCAGTGATCCAGCTGCCGTGCACGCCGCCGACACTGCGCAGATGGATGTAGACTGTGCCGGATCGGCCAGCGAGCCCGACCCGTCGCTGGGACATGTTGCTGTCCACCAGGCAGAGGCGGAGCAGGGCGCCGACGACCCTACAGACGGCGACTGGAATGGTACGCCCGCCAGGTGGTCTCGCAGGGTGCGCGCGAGAAAGGTGGTGGCCAGTCCCGGTGAAGATGAGCAAGGTATCGAGGAAGAGGGTGCAGAGCTGCAAAAGGAGACTGGTGGGTTCAGTTATTTGTCGTGTGTCATTGACGTTCCACTGCTATGCTGCTATTTCTGTCCGTGTCGTCGGTTGTTGTGTGTATGTGTAGGATTCGAGCAGCCACCAGAGATCATACAACTCGGGTGTCCCACTCGAGCTGAGGCCAACATCGAGGCGTTTCCGTGATCCGATCCGTATGAACTCAATATTGTGTGATGTGTAGAACATTTCAGAGGCTGATGCTATCGATAAAGCTCGTGTAGTCTCTTCTTTTAGATAGTTTATCAATCACCTGAATACACTCCCCACTCGTAACGCAAATGCGACCTACTACTCGTTTTCTGCGCAGCACAATTGTAATTAGCAGCCTCAAGTGTGTTGCTGGTCAACGGCCGACCATCAGTTCGAATAGGGCTCCGCGCCCTGGTGTGCTTCGTGTAACCAGCACTTCTGCCGTCTGCCGACAGGTGACGGTAGTGCGGCACCCCGGACCTCGCCGTCAGCCGGCGGAGAGCCGCTGCTGCCACATGTGTCGCCGTACATTCCGCACCGAGCGCAGCCTGCGTGCGCACGTGGAGAAGCTGCACAAGGTGGCCAGGTATGACACGAGCCATGCTGATGTGGCGTGTGATGGGGCGCTCAGGTCGGTTAGCTGTACGGTGTGCTCGTGGAACGTTGCACAACCCGGCGAGGTATGACAGAGCCGTGCGGCGGGGCGCTCAGGTCGGTTAGCTGTACAGTATGCTCGTGGAATAGTTGCACAACCCGGCCAGGTATGACACGAGCCATGCTGGTGTGGCTCAGTTCGGCTAGATGTGCCGTGTGCACCTGGAGAAGTTGCACAACCTGGCCAGGTATGACACGAACCGTGTTGGTGTGACGTGTGCCGGGATGGGTCAGGTCCGTTAGATGTACCATGTGCCAATGGAGGAGTTACACAGCAGCAAATCTGCTGTGGATAATGGCATAGTTGTTGCAAATTGCAATATCTGTGTTACAAAGCATGTCAAATAATGAAAATGTAAAAGAAAGTTTGTTGCAGTTACAAAAGTCGTGTTCCAGACACCGAATCGAGTGGATGCTCCTGAAATGTATTGCAGTAGTTCTGTCATGGTCGAAAGATCACTTGCGTCCGTAATCAGACGGTTTCCCACATCCCGACAGTAAACGAGTGGACAAATGTTATCAGAACTCCACCGTGTGTGTGCACTGAGGCCTCTCGACAGCCCACACTTGCTCTGTATCGGGCATTGAGGAGCATCCGGGGTCCTCTCGATGGCTCTCACTTGCTGAGAGTCAGCTAGGGAACTCGAGCGCCCCCTAGGGGTTTTGGTAGCTGGGGATATGTTGATGACCCACACCTGCTGAGGAGCGTCTGGGGATATGTTGATGACCCACACCTGCTGAGGAGCGTCTGGGGATATGTTGATGACCCACACCTGCTAAGGAGCGTCTGGAGATATGTTGATGACCCACACCTGCTGAGGAGCGTCTGGGGATATTTCGATGGCTCACACTTGTTGAGGAGCATCCGGGGACATTTCGATGACCCACACCTACTCTGTACGGCAGCGACGATCGGCCCGAGGCGGCGCGGGTCTGGTGCCCGGCCTGCTCGTCTCTGATGACGTCCGATGACGTCACCGGTCACGTGACGGAGCGTCACGACGGCCGGCTGCAGTGCGACTGCTGTCGAGTCTCGCTGGGGCACGCCGCGGCAGCCGCGCAGCACTGCGTCTCGGCGCACACGGCCAACTACATGTGCATTGTGTGAGTACTAGCTGTCACAGTGGTGTGGTCCGGCCTACTGCTGCCCATACCAGCTGTCACAGTGGTGTGGTCCGGCCTACTGCTGCCCATACCAGCCGTCACAGTGGTGTGGTCCGGCCTACTGCTGCCCATACCAGCTGTCGCAGTGGTGTGGTCCGGCCTACTGCTGCCCATACCAGCTGTTACAGTGGTGTGGTCCGGCCTACTGCTGCCCATACCAGCCGTCACAGTGGTGTGGTCCGGCCTACTGCTGCCCATACCAGCTGATTCCAACTACAAAGTATAAGGGGATGTGGATGTGGGTAAACTGTTACCGATTACGAAGTACAAGGGGGGATAGGGATAAAGGGAGACTGATTCCGATTCATAACCATGGTTAAATGCTGACATATGATGGTGTGCATGCAGTATTTTTGTACGGAGTCCGATATTGTTTTTGTAGACTAAACATGCACTGCTTTTTAAACACCTGATTATGTAACTATAAATCCACTGAGTAGTTATGTATTTATTCCCAAGCGATACTTAAGTAGTATGCTGAACTATGCTGAACAGTCTAAGTCATGCTCATTTCATGCTTCCAATTTCAATTAGAAATTGCAGTGCACTGTCTCTTATAACACTCGGAAAATCTGGCAGAATACTCCGATGGTAATTCGAGGACGGATAATATTTTGCATTCTACCGCAATAGACATTCTGCTCCTTGGAAATTCTGTCGCACCACAGTGCTCATGGATGTCGGACATTCTCACCTGTGGGCATTGTGACACTTTGACATTCTGATCCTGTGCCGAGCCATTCTTCGTTGTATTAAACATTCTGATCCTGTGCCGTTTCAGGCATTAGTGAGTCACATTTTTATTTGTATTTCATGTGCGTCATAGATGTAAAATTACTTTTAAAACTATCGTCAAATTGCAACTAGCTGTCATCTCAGCAGAAGGCGAGAAGCAAGGCAGGCAAAACGGAAAGTAGCACGACGCCTTGTAGCAACGGACCGGGACCATTGTGGTGGTCCCAATGTTTCTCAGGGAGTTAAATTTTCCCAAGTGGAGGCTGGGAACGTATTTTTCTTTGGATGTTATATGCGTCCGATAGGAAGAAATCCTCCACTATCGGAAAATAAGGGGAACGTGTCCATCCCTCGTTTCCTACCTTGGCGGCACCCATGACTATAGACGTAAACATTTTAATCCTTGGCTGTCGTTTTCCACACAGTTGTACAAGTTTCAGCACACTGCTTCACATAGAGTGAGTTATTCTGTGCAATTTGATATTCTTTGGGTTCTATTGGGGTTACACCTTGCGGTCATTATCATTGAGCAGAATCTGAATTGTTGATGTTGATGCCTTGAATACCAGAAGATGAAGTGTTCCACCAAATAGTATTGCAGACAGCTATCTAGGAACAAATTCCTAAATGTGAATTCAAAGGGCGTAAAATAACCCTACTTTGTCTTACCCATAACACTCAATCCGCGACCAAATGTTCGTTCCATGACAGAAAACCCAAATCAATATTCCTACGTATCTTCTCTCCCAAGCTGGTTGAGCATGAGGGACGTGGGCGGACTGGAGCGCTGCTGAAGGGCCTGTGGCATGGGCATAGTATTGTCCTCTCGTAACTATGCGCACCGTCACTCCTGGTGGTATCCTCTGGACGCTTACCTATCTTGGTGTAGGTATGTCGCGGTCATTACGCCGCCAGCTTGGCTATGCTCGTCTAGTGGGAGGATCAGCCGTGTGCACGATGTCGTCGCTGTCCGCTTGGAGATACTGGCTTTTAAAGCGGTAGAGCTCTACTTAGATATAGTTTGTTCCACGATACATTTGCCGCTTATGTGTATGTTTGCTTGCTTGCAATAGAAAGTGCAGTTTCCTTACCGGACAGATGAATATTGCTTATGATATCTTTAAGCACGGCTTTCGTTTTGACGAGCGAGGACCAAATGTACGCAAGGGCCCATAGTTGATGTAATAATGCAGGTGGGCCTTGTATTGTACCCTGGAATATTGGTGGCTGGGTCAGCACGAACGGAAGGAAAGCGGCCGGCATTGGATGCAAAAGACGGTCGGAATCCGGTTTGCGTGTGGCCCTTGCATGCCGCCGTGCGCGTCAGGTGCCGACTGACGGTGTGTCGACATGCCCCAGCTGTCTGCAGATGTACAGCCGGCAGGAGCAACTGATCGGCCACATGAACAGCAGCCACCAGTCGGCGGCCGAGCCGCCCGACCCGGTCGACCCGGTGTCGGCCGTCTACGGCGACCTGGTGCGGCGACTCGAGTCGCGCGCGCGCCGGCTCCACCTGAGCGTGCTGGGTCGCACGGCCGTCTGCTGCCCCTACTGCGCGCAGACGTGCACGCTGCACTACCTGCGCACGCACCTGTACAAGCACAAGGCGGCCGGCTTCCGGTGTCGCGCGTGCGACAAGCGCTTCAAGTTCCCGGTGTCGTTCCAGAAGCACCTGCTGCTGCACGCCGGTCGCGCCGACAAGTGCGCGCAGTGCGGCGCCGAGTTCACCGGCCGCAGCAACCTGCTCAGTCACCTGCGCACGCACAGCGCCGAGCGCAGCTTCGCCTGCGACGTGTGCCAGAAGCGGTTCAAGTTCAAGCAGACGCGCGACGCGCACCGGCGGCGCGCGCACGGCGGCGACGCCGCCAAGGTGTGCGACGTGTGCGGCGCCGAGTTCCGGCTGCAGTACCAGCTGACCGTGCACCTGGCGCGCCACAGGAACGGCCGCACGTTGCGCTGCCCGCTCTGCCCGCGCCTGTACGAGCTGAACCTCGACCTGAAGCGGCACCTCTACAGCAAGCACAAGCTGCGGGTGGCCGAGGTGGAGCGCCGCTTCCCGGAGATCCGGCGCCGCCCCAACACACTGCTCGAGTCGGCGGCTCCGGCGGCGGCCGTGTCTGACAAGTCGGCGACCGCTGTCGAGTCGGCCGCGGCCGCACGAGAGCCCTCGGCGACGAACACCCACACGTCGACGACGACGACAGGCGACCGGTGTGCGGCGAGCGCGCAGTCCTCGACGGCGGCCGGCGCACCGCCAGCCGCCTCTGACGCGTCGAACCTGATGGCCGCCGCTGACGAAGTGAGGCCCGACCTGTCAACGGACGGCGAGTACCTCGTCGCGCACGAGGACGGCCCTCGGCCCGCCCACAACCTGCTGTCGACCTGCCGCGGAGGCGGCGTGATGTCCGTGCCGGCCGACCTGCTGCCGCTGCCGCCGCCGCTTCCGCAGCCTCAGTCGCTGCCGGCACTGGACGCGCTTCAGCCGCTGCATGGCCAGGCCGCCGCCGCCGCCGCCGCGCCCGTCCTCCTGCTGGTGGACGGCGCCGACATGGGCGTGCTGATGCGGGACGTGCTGCCGGCGCAGTCGGTGGGCTTCTGATGTGGAGGAGGCGCCGGTGATGTCGACCTCGATGCCGTCAGCTCACGCCTGGTGCGACGAGCTAGTGGTGTTGGAGATGTACACGTACGTGGTTGTGGCGTATTAGGGGACCACTGGAAGCCGCTTGTCCGGCGGTTCGCACGACAACGTTGTTATCAGCGTCAGCGCCGCCGCGACTTGGGTTGATTGCAGGGTTCCTGGATCACGTTGAGGACCTGAACCAGGCTGGCTATGGCGAGCGGTTACTCTTGTGGTATGTGTAAATATATAAGAAACAATCCTTCAGGTCTGCACTGTACGACGTGTTAGTTTTTCCACCAATTCGGGGTACTATGTTAATATATACTGGCATTGCATTTTGTTTGTTTTTTCGTAATGTGAAAGGCTGCGTACCTTAAACAAGGTAGTTGTGTCCACCGTTCGTTTTGTGCAATGCGCGTTCACTGTTTAGCATTTATCGACGTTTTTGTATGACTTCTGTCAGAAAGTTGCATCTGAACCGCATTGTAGCCGAACGATGTTGTTCGTAAGCTGCAAGAGTCGATAGGCACGCTGGAACGTGGGGCTATCTGCATATAAAAATGCAGCGAGTGTGGCAGGCGTTTCGAATAGAGGCTATGTGCGGGTGACCCCGTTCATTGTCACATCCGCAACTACTCTCTTCGGACAAATTCGCCCAAGTTGGCTCATATTCTTACGTCATCGGGTATTACTGATAACTCAGGCCGTTCTTACTTCATCGGGTGTTGCTGACAACCTATGCCATCTGGTATTTCTGACAGCTCATGCTTCATACAGCGCCCTGCGGAGCGCTTGGGATACACAGCATAGCCGTGCCGACGTCAGGCCATAACTGTGTACGCACACTGACTTACTCAGCATCGTTTGGAATACACCAGTTGGCATGTGCAACACGCGACGGTAGCTAACGTGACAATTGAAAGATGCTTGCTTTGCGACTGGAAGGACTTGGGCCGATACCAGAGGTAGAACGTTGCATCTCTGTTCGGAACGTGGCAGAGTCTCTCCGTATTGTATTTTCAAACATCGGCGTAATACACTGTATATTGCATCGAACGTTGTTTGTGCGACTTTTCACCAACCATTTCGATGGTGCAAAGCCTCTGCCCTATGCCGTTTATATAGCGGTATAGCTTGATCAATTCACGCATTCCCTGATACGACAGCACGTATTATGGCGTATACTGTCACTGCATATGAGTACATATGTGTAATAAACATGTTTAAGGGATCGCAGGACGGTACAAGTTTGAACTGCGAGTCGAGACCTGAGTTGATACGTTGTGCATGTGCTGTATAAAATGCGACACGATTTGTATACAAAGAATAGATCACCACGTGGGCATCACGTTTCTCTCCACGTGAAATACATGCTACAGCGGTATATCGTCTCCAAAATGTTCCATGGGAACCAGTATCTGAAGTGTTCCAACCTGTCTGGTACAGCCGCCCGGGGTACACCATGTTCACATCGCCTCTGTCTCACCACATGGCGTACCGGAGAGAGCCGCCAAATGGCGCGATTGCTCAGTACGGCGACCGGCCGACCGGGAGACGTCGGAGGCGGGAGCGGTCGTCCGGCCGTCGGGCGCGTCGCCAGCTCACTTGCGCCGGCGCGGTGCGCCGCCCGGTGCCGGTCCCCACCGCTGGGCGGCGCCACCGGCGGCGGCGCTGTCGTCGCCGTGGGCCTGCCGCGTCACCGACTCCCAGGTCCAGCTGCCGGCCAGCACGGCGCCCGAGTTCGGCGCCATGATGTCGGCCCTGGTCGGGTTGCTCGCGCGCTGCTCGCCCTGGCGGAACAGGTTCCAGTAGGTTTCGCCGCTGGCCGTCGGCACGGGCTTGCCGAGGCGCAGCTTCCGCCAGCGCTCCACGGACGCCTTCACCTCGGCGCGCTTCCTGAGAATCTCGTCCGTCGACTCGTCGATCACGTTGCTGTCGTCGCTGTTGCGGAAGCTCGTCTTGGCCGTCCTGAAGCTGCGGTCGACCTCTGTTGCCGTGTCCTCGCCGCTGTCGACGCCGACGATGCCGAGCGGGACCGCCTCGCCGAGGAAGCCGAAGCCCCTGGCGGACCGGTCGCCGGTGTAGTCCCGGCCGGCGTCGGCGTCCTTCAGCAGCCCCGTGTTTCGGTTGACGTGCGTGCTTCCTCGTGGTCGGCGGCGCTCAACGGAGGTCCTGGGTCTACAGCCCATGACGTTCCCGGAGAGTGGACCGAGCGCGTTGCCAGCGCCCTCGCCGGCAGCCCGAGTGGCGCCCCCGGCACTCTTGCGGTGGCGCTCCTCGCGCTTGCAGATGGGACACGGCTCGTTGTGGGCTGGAGTGACCAGGTGGCATTCCAGGTGCATGACCCGTCCACAGCTCGAGCAGGCCGCCACCCGGGCATCGAACGGGAACAGCACTTCGCTCTTGGAGCACACCTGGCAGATGTGACCCATGGACTGGCAGATCTGTGGGCGACAACGCATCCGGTTATGATGTGGCGATGAGCTTTATAACTGGTACTGAGGCATACACCCTCGTAAGACCCGTATTCCAACCGGGGATCGAGCGCCACGTGGTGGAATTAGAATGTACAGGTTTTGGTTTTGAGGCCAGTTGCCTGCAGATTTTTGGCCTTCCGTTAGCGAACAGTGCACTGTTACGTGATGGGTTCACGAGGCAGTTTGTTCCGCTTTCTTTCTTGTGATTTTCTGTGCTTGCCATGGGTCACCAGAGTAATGCAATAAAACGACGTAGTATTCGCATAAGTTAAGACACCCGGCCCCGTGAGGATGGGGGTGTTTATGGGGTATTTATGAGGTACCAAGTAATTGAGCCCGGACCCAGTTATCAAGATGATATGAACGGAGATACGTCGTCTATGAACTAATGCAAGAGCGCATGTGACTTTCAACGTCATCATTTGACCACAAGTCACGGAAAAATAGCATTGCCCTATTTTGGAGAAATACGGGGTACCAATAAACATTTTCCTGAATGAAACTATCGGGTTGATCTCAACGGCACTAATTCTCCATCAACGAATGAAGTAACAGATCAAAGCATATCATCCTCAAGGTTACCAATTGAGCCCAGGTCATTAAATATTGCAACAGTACGTTTTAGGAGTGAAACCACGGGGTGCCCAATAACATTTCCATTACTAAGCTTTATAGATTGATTTCAACACCAATTAATCTCCCATCGATCAAGGAAGCAGTATGTGATATTCAGGGTCACCTCTTGACCTAAGGCCAAGAACAATAAAATATACCACATAAAAGTGGCCAACTTGGGTACCGAATCATTGGTAGACGAAGCTACGAATTGAAGCTATTCTAACCGTGAAACATGGCAATCGACCCAGGACTGCGTGACCTGACCTCTGCCGATCGTACCTATCCTCAGGTAGCGCCAGCGTCTTATTCAGCGACTCAGTTCAGAAACGCATTCGCCGAATCCTCTAATTCGTCTGAAAACGTGACAACACTGTCGCAGCCGTGCTGTAAAATCACTATGAGGCGACGCATTTGCTACTGTGAACCTATTTACCTACATAGGTTAAAAAGGCCATCGAATTAAAATCTGAGGCACTCATAACTAGCAGAGGAATTCACGTATTGGAATGCTTCAGCCGCTCCTGCAATCGCTACCAAGCGCGAATACGGCGAATACGGCGCACCAAACCATCTGATCATTCAAGGTCACCATTTGACCTCATGTCACACTAACTTTTGTATGTTCTGCTTCTTTGATCGATGGGAGATTAATTGGCGTTGAGTTCGAACTGATAAGCTTATTCCGAAAATTATATTCGATACCACGTACTTTTCCCATAAAGCGTAAGGTTAAGATTATTCGTCACATGGAGGTCAATTGTTGACCTTGAGGATCACGAGCTGGTATATGCTTTGGTCGATAAGTTACTTGTTGGCGTTAAGATCACTCCGATGAGTGTGTTCAGGAAAATATTGATTAGTGCCTCGCATTTCTCTACTAAAGCATAATGATCATCTTAATCTTGAAATTATGTCAAATTGTGACCTTGAAGGCCACATGTGCACATGGTTCCATGGGCCTTTGTCCATGGACGATATATCGGCGTTAAGATCATCTTGACGAGTGGGTCCAAAAAAAAGTATTCGGTACTTCGTAAATGGAGATATGGCGAGGTAGAGAGCGAACTGAGAGTCAAAGGGCGAAATTGAAGACTGAAGTCGACATACTTCAACGTGCCGCATCTCTGGGTGATAGCCAATGCTTTTGTGCCGATTCACTTCGTCAGGTAAATTCACGTGTAAACCATAAGGTACCGAAAATTCTGCATGATGTCTCAGTTTACAAACCTTGTAGGGAGATCGAGCCAGCCCTTACGACATGTACGGGTACGGACGTGCGCATGCCCACAGCATGTCAACGACAAGCAGCTCAGCTTGATCTGCTAAACATAGCCCAGCAGTTAAGCCACAAACAACCCTGCTGCCATGTGAGTGGCCACCGCCGCCCGTGTGAGTGGCCACCGCCGCCCGTGTGAGCGGCCACCGCCGCCCGTGTGAGTGGCCACCGCCGCCCATGTGAGCGGCCACCGCTGCCCGTGTGAGCGGCCACCGCCGCCCGTGTGAGCGGCCACCGCCGCCCGTGTGAGCGGCCACCGCCGCCCGTGTGAGTGGCCACCGCCGCCCGTGTGAGCCGCCACCGCCGCCCGTGTGAGTGGCCACCGTCGCCCGTGTGAGCGGCCACCGTCGCCCGCGCGCCCACCTTGCAGTTGTTGCCGATGTGTCGCCGTATGACGCGGTGCGCGCGTGTCAACGCCTTCACCAGCCGCCCCGACCTCGTCTCCACCAGGTCCCGCATGCTGTACAGGTGCGGGCTGGCCGTCAGGTGGGCACGCCCCCTCAGCACCGACAGGTGCGCCGACTGGGGCCGGTCGGGGCAGGCCAGCAGGAAGCGCTGCATCTGCTGCAGCTCGTGACGCAGCTTCTGCACACGGGCCAGCACGTCAGGTCAGGTAGTACTACCGCTGCTGTTGGGCGCTGTAAGACCAACGCAGTCGATGCGCCCCTGAGCCCGAATAACCAACCAACCAACCTCTGCTGCAGCTCGGCACACACGTGTGGCGCAGACCCACACGTCTGACGGTACGTGTCGCCCGACGGAGGCAGGCTGGTCAACGCAGCACACACCTGTGCCGCAGACCCACACGTCTGACGGCACACGTCGCCCGACGGAGGTAGGCTGGCCAACGACACACACACGTCTGACGTTTGGGGATGGCTGGAGACTCAATCACGTGGTGTTGGTCAGGTTTCGGCGGTGTGCTGAAATTTCGCGGCGATAAGCCACGCTCTGATAGTCAGAGTACGGAGGGAAAGCGTGAGCGCACCATTTCGCGTTGTCTGCAGGGCAATGCAGTAAGTCTTAAGTGCATTGCCTGCAGTGTGGTAAAGTATGAGTGAATGTAGTTGGTTGGTTATTGGTTTTACGACACGTCGACCGTTGAGTCATATAGCGTCGCCAATCTCTCACGCCGATTGGTCGCGGGCGAAGAGTAGCGACAGGTGAGACTCGAACCCACAACCTTTCGATTGTGAGACGAGCATCTTACCCCTAGACCACTCGTCCCCTGTGTGTGAATGTAAATCGTAGGGAAGTATTAAGTATATTTATTGTATGTACTTACATACCATCGGTCAGCTCTTGCATATAGAGGCCCTATGTAGGTGAGCCTCGGGCCATGTTTCGTCACAGTTGGTGTGGTGGCCCGGATTCAGACTCTGTGGAAGGGCATGACCGTGCGGACCACCATACCCCACTACACCACTGCCCGCCGCACGACCAGGCCAAGGTGCGGATCTCCATACCCCACTCACTATTGCCCGCCGCACGACCAGGCCAAGGTGCGGACCACCGTACCCCACTACACCACTGCCCGCCGCACGACCAGGCCAAGGTGCGTATCTCCGTACCCCACTCACCATTGCCCGCCGCACGACCAGGCCAAGGTGCGGACCACCGTACCCCACTACACCACTGCCCGCCGCACGACCAGGCCAAGGTGCGGATCTCCGTACCCCACTCACCATTGCCCGCCGCACGACCAGGCCAAGGTGCGGATCTCCGTGCCCCACTCACTATTGCCCGCCGCACGACCAGGCCAAGGTGCGGACCACCGTACCCCACTCACCATTGCCCGCCTCACGACCAGGCCAAGGTGTGGACCACCGTACCCCACTACACCACTGCCCGCCGCACGACCAGGCCAAGGTGCGCATCTCCGTACCCCACTACACCACTGCGCGCCGCACGACCAGGCCAAGGTGCGGACCTCCGTACCCCACTACACCACTGCCCGCCGCACGCCCAGGCCAAGGTGCGCATCTCCGTACCCCAGCTTTCGAGTCTCGAGTTCTTCAGACTCAGTGCAATCTAGTGAGCCTGTGTTTGTTTGTTGGGGTTTAGGGGCGCATCGACTGCAGTGGTCACGAAGCGCCCATAATCTAGTGAGCGGTATCTGCTCAGTACAGCATAGTACTGATGGTACTCAGTACAGTCTAGTGGGTGGTACTCAGTATGGTCTGTTGCTGGTGGTACTCAGTACAGTCTAGTGAGTGGTACTCGATGTCTGTAAAATTCTGGCAAAATATCAATACACGCATTGCCATCGGATGCCCAATTGAAAACGAGCTTGAGCACACGGCAAGACGGCAACACGGCAAGACCGTACATAGATGCCCGCGTCGAGGTTGTATTAGACTGCGTGCATTTTGTGACGGGTGCTGCATAGCCTGTCAGTTTGACACATTGTAGCGGCCAGGACTGCAATACTGTAACGTTATTGGACCGTCAGGTACTCACTCTCACACGAGCCAGCTCGTCAAGACACATTGTTGGACGGTCAATTACTCATCTGCACACTAGCTAGCTTTTCAAGACTGCGACGTTGTTGGACGGTCAGCTACTCACATGCACATTAGCTAGCTCCTCAAGACTGCGACGCTATTGGACGGTCAAATACTCATTCTCACATGAACCAGCTCGTCAAGACTGCGACGCTATTGGACAGTCAAATACTCACTCTCACACGAGCTAGCTCTTCAACGTAAACGAAGAGGTTTTTGTTCGCCTCCTCCAGGTACAAGACGGGCAGGTGATACATCAGCTCCAGGTATTGCAGTGCGGCGCGAGACACCTGACGAGTGCGAGAGAGAGAGAGAGAGAGAGAGAGAGAGAAAAAAAAAAGAAGTTTGAATCGACATGTTGCTATCACAGCCACGATCTGCATGACCCTAGCCACTGTGTGTCTGGTTACAAAATAAAGGCATGCTCGGACACGCAGTCATAAAACATGGCCTTCGTTTGGCTACCCAACCACCACATGTTCAGCCAAGCAGTTGCTGTTGGTCCAGTAACACATCCAGTGTATGTCTGGCTAGCCGACCGCCACATGTGCAGCTGAACAGTCGCTGTTTGTCCAGTAACACATCCAGCGTATGTTTGGTTTCACAATCAGGACGTGGTGTGTGTCGACATCAACAACAGCTTTGTGCAGCCTCTGATAGGAACAGGAACGAGACAGGGATCGCACCGTGCGACCTCTGGTCGTGGGGACAGGGACGAGACAGAGGGTCGCGCCGTGTGGCCTCTAGTATGGTCAAGGACGAGACAGGGGTCATACCGTGCGACCTTTGGTCGAGGGGACAGGGACGAGACAGAGGGTCGCGCCGTGTGGCGTCTAGTAGGGTCAGGGACGAGACAGGGGTCATACCGTGCTACCTCTGGCCGAGGGGACAGGGACGAGACAGGGGGTCGCACCGCATAGCCTCTAGTAGAGTCAGGGACGAGACAGGGGTTCGCACCGTGCGGTCTCGCTGGAAGTGGCATGTCTAATATATTGGAACAGCTTACCCACTCAGCTATATACGTCCATTGTCCGACACATTCCTGCGTACAAGCGGTTTTGATGCCGTGCTTTCATGTCAATGCTATCTTCTCCATGGGATTAATTTCAAGGGGCGAATTGTGTTTGACATTGACGACAGGTACGTGCATGACTTTCCTCTCCATCATGAAATGACTTTGCTCTCCGTCATGAAATATTTAGATAATCCGATTCAGTGGATGTCAGTTCACACCAGATGAGGTGAAGCTTCGCGTGCAATTATAATGAGTCAGCCATGGGAGTTGGGTGGAAGGAGCCGACTAAAATGATTTACTCCTGTCCCAATTATTTTAGGATTGATGGATCCCCAAATCTGGTGGTCATGCCCCTACCTCCAGTTCTGTCCTACTTCCTTGTTTAATACAACGAAGAATGGCTCTTAGATGCTCCTGGGTTTTAGACATTGCGTGTAAAGAAAGCATACGACCTTCAATATACCAGGAGGTGCTGAGTTGACATCAAAAGTAACGTTAAGGATTATACTTTATTAGGTACTCAACGTTTCGGCCAGGGGCCATCGTCAGGAGTGATATAAAAATGTCAAGTTAAGCAATTGAAAAAAAAAGCACGCGAGAAAAAAGCGTGCAAAGACACGTGGAATGCAGAAAAGCCTCCTCAGTGGTGCAGACACTTAAAGAAACTCCAAACCAGAAACAAACTAGGTCAAGATAGAATCCTCTGAGGAAGCCCGAGCCGATGGTCCACATACATATCGATACATACACTCACGCACATATATAGACATAGATCCAATATAACGCGTAATACATAGAATATAATTTATGTTTATGTAATTTAAGTGATATACCAAGACGTCGTTTGCGTGTTTAGTTGCGGCCGTAGATTACGTATGTGTAGAGATTCGAGGACCTTTAGATCAGCGTTGTCCCTGGCTGTTGCTAGAATTTCTACTTTGAAGTTTGTGTTAGTGTCGCTGTGTTCCATGTTATAATGTTTGTCGATCATGTGTTCGCCTAAAGGTGTGTATGCTCTTCGAAGTCTGGCATCTCCCAAGTGCTCATTGTACCTATCCCTGATACTACGTTTGGTTTCACCGACATAAAATATTCCAAGACAGCGGTTGCACGTTATTTTATAAACTACGTTTTTCGCGTGCATCTACCTTTGAGCCCGTTGATGCAGGTGTGGCACGTTCTTCTACCAGCGGGGCATGGCGGAATTTCAGGGCTGAGCGGACCGGGTAAGATTTCAGCGTAGGTCCGCTAGTCCAGGCTACCTAACATGGTTTAGATGAGACGAACGGATGGCTGCGTTTACCTGTCGACATAGTTGGTCATCGACAAATGGAAGTCTCATGTAAACATAGTTGGGATTACTACCCGCTCGATGCCGACGTTGCCCACTTATCCTACTCCTGTTGTGAGGGTGAACAGCACGAGCGGCGGGTGTACCCGATGTGCTGGGTATCCGTTTTCCAGGAAAAGAGTTGTCATCTTCGCAAGGCTCCGCTCGCATGAAATAGTATCGGAGGAGACTCGTGCTGCTCTCCTCATTTGGGATGTTAAAACGGCCTTTTTAGTAGCCATCGGGTGGGCCGAATCATAGTGCAAGATGATGGGGGCTGCCATAGGTTTAAAGTACAGTTCGGTGGTGTAGCTCCCATCAGCCTGAACTACAAACAACGTATCAAGGAAAGGAATCGAACTGCTATGACGCTGAAATCTTACCTGGTCCGCTCAGCCCTGGAAATTCCGCCATGCCCTGCTGGTAGAAGAACGTGCCACACCGCTGGTCATAGCAGTTCGATTCCTTTCCTTGATACGTTGTTTGTAGTTCAGGCTGATGGGAGCTACACCACCGAACTGTACTTTAAACCTATGGCAGCCCCCATCATCTTGCACTATGATTCGGCCCACCCGATGGCTACTAAAAGGCCGTTTTAACATCCCAAATGAGGAGAGCAGCACGAGTCTCCTCCGATACTATTTCATGCGAGCGGAGCCTTGCGAAGATGACAACTCTTTTCCTGGAAAACGGATACCCAGCACATCGGGTACACTCCGCCGCTCGTGCTGTTCACCCTCCAACAGGAGTAGGATAAGTGGGCAACGTCGGCATCGAGCGGGTAGTAATCCCAACTATGTTTACATGAGACTTCCATTTGTCGATGACCAACTATGTCGACAGGTAAACGCAGCCATCCGTTCGTCTCATCTAAACCATGTTAGGGTAGCCTGGACTAGCGGACCTACGCTGAAATCTTACCTGGTCCGCTCAGCCCTGGAAATTCCGCCATGCCCTGCTGGTAGAAGAACGTGCCACACCTGCATCAACGGGCTCAAGGTAGATGCACGCGAAAAAACGTAGTTTATAAAATAACGTGCAACCGCTGTCTTGGAATATTTTATGTCGGTGAAACCAAACGTAGTATCAGGGATAGGTACAATGAGCACTTGGGAGATGCCAGACTTCGAAGAGCATACACACCTTTAGGCGAACACATGATCGACAAACATTATAACATGGAACACAGCGACACTAACACAAACTTCAAAGTAGAAATTCTAGCAACAGCCAGGGACAACGCTGATCTAAAGGTCCTCGAATCTCTACACATACGTAATCTACGGCCGCAACTAAACACGCAAACGACGTCTTGGTATATCACTTAAATTACATAAACATAAATTATATTCTATGTATTACGCGTTATATTGGATCTATGTCTATATATGTGCGTGAGTGTATGTATCGATATGTATGTGGACCATCGGCTCGGGCTTCCTCGAGGATTCTATCTTGACCTAGTTGTTTCTGGTTTGGAGTTTCTTTAAGTGTCTGCACCACTGGAGGCTTTTCTGCATTCCACGTGTCTTTGCACGCTTTTTTTCGCGTGCTTTTTTTCAATTGCTTAACTTGACATTTTTATATCACTCCTGACGATGGCCCTGGCCGAAACGTTGAGTACCTAATAAAGTATAATCCTTAACGTTACTTTTGATGTCAACTCAGCACCTCCTGGTATATTGAAGGTCGTATGCTTTCTTTCACGCAATGTCTACTTCCTTGTGGCTATTCCGAGCAACTAATGTCATGCCCACCCCGAACTTCAGGACGTGACTGACATAGGGCCACATGCAGTTGCCCTCCAATGTTTGAGAGTGACTAAGGTAACGCGAGCGCTTGCTTCATTCCCCTCAATCAATACTGTGTGCAATTCCTCATGGGTCATACTGCATCGAGCGGTCGGGAATTTGCCATGCATTCCTCAAGAGTGGCGCGCAGGTGACGGCTGAACAACAAAAGGCCGCCTCATGAAATAGCACAGCCAGGAGCAAAGGCGGCATATTGCAACACTTATTATTTAGTTAGATGTACTTACTTACAAAGAACCTACATGTTTTTCACATACTGATTCATGGAAATGGGGAACGACCCTTCCTACATTAAAAATGATCCGCAATGCAGTGTTTCCATGTGTCACTGTTGAATGAAATAGAGACGGAGACAGAGACAGAGACAGAGGAAGAGGAAGATGTAGAAACAGAGGAAGAGACTGAGATAGGAACAAAGTGAGAATGGGAGCGAGAAATCGAGAAAGAGAGGAAGGGACATTAAAGGGGCAATGGAGAGAAAAAGAGAGAGAGAGAGAGAGAGAGAGAGAGAGAGAGAGAGAGAGAGAGAGAGAGAGATATATATATATATATATATATATATATAATATATATATATATATGTATATATATATATATATATATATATATATATATATTATATATATATATATATATATATATATATATGTATATATATATACATATATATATATATATATATATATATATATATATATATATATATGTATATATAGATGGAGAGGGAGAGTGACATGGAGAGAAAAAAGAGAGGAAGGGAATAAATATTAAGAGTTAGTTAGTTAGTTATTTAGGTTTCAGGGCGCGTCGACAACTATGGCCATATTGCGCCCATTAACAAATATTCAGAAAGTATGCTGAAAATCTGTCTTTGTAGGTGAGATTGACAAATGTCAAGAGGCGACGTTCCCTGCATAGTTTTCTTGACAGTTAGCCTTTAAGGAATCGACTTAAAATGACTTGTCCCTCTGCCAGAATGTCTGACGTTCCTGGGTCCTTGCCTAGCCATCCCAAAATTGCCGACATTAACGGGAGTGCGCGAGAGGGCAGGCGTCCGTGCTCACCGGGTACTTGCCAAAGTCCCAGTTGCGCACCACCCTGGCCGGAATGATGACTGTGTCGCTGCTCCAAGCGCAGATGGTGCAGAAGTAGTCGCCGGTGTAGTCACAGAGGCGAGGCGGCCGCACCGGTCCGCCCTCGGCGTACAGGTGACCCCGACTTGGCCCGCAGGCGTCTGACCGGAGGGGAGGGGTCAGCGGGTGAACGTAACGGGCCCAAGTTCTCTCGGCTCAGGTCAGGAAGAATTTCTGGAACATGGTTCAGACTGAGCTGTTTTATACCTGCCCATGTGGTATGCAGAGTGCATATTGGAAATACGGCAAGATGTGCACAGTACTGGTGTTCTTGTGTACAAAGGCATAACCAGGGGGCGAATGGAGCAGCCCCAACACTTGAACGCCTAAGGGTTTCCTGCGGGGACTCTCAGATCTCCACAGGAAGCCCATCATCCACGAGAGGTAAAGGGGTGGTCATACATCCCCTGGATGTATGATGGGCCCTAGAAGACTTGTTCGGGTCTGCGGGAGCTCCTCAGACCTCAAGCGGAACTCTGAGATGATCCAAGAGGGGCGAAGGAAGTGGCCAGGTCCTACCCTGAAGATGTTGGAGCATCCAAGATCTGCTATGGATCCCGCAGGGACCCCCCCCCCAGACCCCCAGCGGGGCCTCCAAGATGTGCGATGGGATGGCTACTCCCTTCCTCGGAGATATAAGGGCCCGGATGACCCGCAGATAACACCTCAGGGCCCCACACACCTCCATGGGGCCCGCTGGTCCCTGAAGTGACACAGAGGGGGTGAGGGTGAGCAACCCTTTCCTGAAGGTATGGGGCACCGATAGAACCCACGAAGGACCCCAATACAATGTGAATCCGAGGAAAGGCTACTTATTTCTCGGTAATGCATACCCGAAAGTTCTGGGGACCGCTACCAGGCTACAATCTTCCCCTCTCAATGAGCGAATCCTGGCTACGCACTTGTGCATTCCACACTAAGCATGAAATAGAACACGCGATGTATCGAGTGCATATCGCGGCATTAGATTCCGAGGTGAATGACGACGCCATCCATATCGAATGGATTTCGCATTGTATATGATGTCAGTCACTGTAGATGTGTCGCTAACCCACCACCACTTAGTGACGTCACTGTAGAGGTGTCGCTAGCCCACCACCACGGTGACGTCACTGTAGAGACATCGCTAACCCACCACCACTCAGTGACGTCACTGTAGAGGTATCGCTACCCCCCCCCCCGCACCACCACAGCGACGTCACTGTAGATACATCGCTAACCCACCACTTAGTGACGTCACTGTAGAGGTGTCGCTAGCCCACCACCACGGTGACGTCACTGTAGATGTGTCGCTAACCCACCACCACTTAGTGACGTCACTGCGGAGACGTCGCTAACCCACCGCTGTGGTGACGTCACTGACCGGGCAGGACAAATCTGGCGCATTCCGCACACTTGAAGTGCTGCGCCGAGAGTCCACGCTCGGGGCAGATGCGCAGCGTGTAGCTGGGCTCCGAGCTGACGCGGCGCGCGGAGCAGCGGCGGAGGAGGGTCCTGCCGTTGGCACACCGCTGGTGGATGCGGTAGCTGCACCCTGCCGGACGGCCACCACCGGTCACACTCACTGAAGTGCCACCGCAGACGTCACATACGCTGAACTGCCGCCGCAGACGTCACATACACTGAACTGCCGCCGCAGAGGTCACAGACACTGAACTGCCGCCACAGAGGTCACATACACTGAACCACCGCCAGAGGTCACATACACTGAACCACCGCCGCAGAGGTCACACACACTGAACCACTGCCGCAGAGGTCACATACACTGAACCACCGCCGCAGAGGTCACATACACTGAACTACCGCCGCAGAGGTCACAGACACTGAACTGCCGCCACAGAGGTCACATACACTGAACCACCGCCAGAGGTCACATACACTGAACCACCGCCGCAGAGGTCACATACACTGAACCACCGCCGCAGAGGTCACATACACTGAACCACCGCCGCACAGAGGTCACATACACTGAACTACCGCCGCAGAAGTCACAGACACTGAACTGCCGCCACAGAGGTCACATACACTGAACCACCGCCGCAGAGGTCGCATACACTGAACCAACGCCACAGAGGTCACACACACTGAGCCACTGCCGCAGAGGTCACACACACCGAACCACCGCCGCAGAGGTCACATACACTGAACCACCGCCGCAGAGGTCACATACACTGAACCACCGCCGCAGAGGTCACACACACTGAACCACTGCCGCAGAGATCACACACACCGAACCACCGCCGCAGAGGTCACATACACTGAACCACCGCCGCAGAGGTTCAACACGCCACCAGGTGATGTGACTGATCACCCTGACCTGCAGCAATGACCACGCCACAAATAAGGTGTATGTCGTCTAGTGGAGGGTGAGTATGGGTTGGACACTTCCTGGATCGCTAGCTCTGCCGGGATAGGTAATTGGACCAGAAATCCTGAGTTATTGGAGTATGTTCCTCCATATCCAAACATTTCTATATCACTGGCTACATGTTCATTGCCACCATATGGGAAAATATTAACATTGTTTGGTGGTAGAAAACCTGAAGTAGACCCATCTCAATTCAGAAATGGGGAAAAGGGGGGCAAAGGGGGTAGCTGTCCCCTCAACTTTAGAACTGGGGAGTTTGAACGTTCACGGTACGTGGAAGGGTGTATTTAAAATTATGTACTTAAAGCAGGTCATGCTTCGTAGAAACACTATTTGTCGACAAGGATTCCCAGGCGCCAGCTTACGCAATTTCTAGGTATTTTCCAGGTTGTCTCACCATTAAATTGTTTCAATCATTGAATTGTCTGGAGACTATTGAGACAAGCATGCATCGCTTAGGACCAGCATACAGTGCGCATAGAGTCGCAGGACGAATGAGGGCAGGTGCTACAAGAGCAATGTTGCTCAATATCCCTACCGATCAATGATAGGCGCATTGCCATGAACGTCTGTACAACCATGGCGCCTTCATGCGCGAATGTAGAGTGGAAGCAGCTCCGGATGCGAGACATCCAACAAATTGCACCAAGGAAGGCAAAGATAAAAAGCGCCATCCTTTCTCGAGTCCGAACTCAAAACCCTGGATACAAACCAAGCACATCAGCCATTTGCTAACCAGGACATACGGCAAGCGCCGACTGCGGTGAGATGTAGGTATGTGCCGACTGTGGTGTGAGGTGCAGGTATGTGCCGACTGTGGTTGAGGTGTAGGTATGTGCCGACTGTGGTGAGATGTAGGTATGTGCCGACTGTGGTGAGATGTAGGTATGTGCCGACTGTGGTGTGAGGTGTAGGTATGTGCCGACTGTGGTGTGAGGTGTAGGTATGTGCCGACTGTGGTGAGGTGTAGGTATGTGCCGAATGTGGTGTGAGGTGTAGGTATGTGCCGACTGTGGTGTGAGGTGTAGGTATGTGCCGACTGCGGTGTGAGGTGTAGGTATGTGCCGACTGTGGTGAGGTGTAGGTATGTGCCGACTGTGGTGTGAGGTGTAGGTATGTGCCGACTGCGGTGTGAGGTGTAGGTATGTGCCGACTGTGGTGAGGTGTAGGTATGTGCCGACTGTGGTGTGAGGTGTAGGTATGTGCCGACTGTGGTGTGAGGTGTAGGTATGTGCCGACTGCGGTGTGAGGTGTAGGTATGTGCCGACTGTGGTGTGAGGTGTAGGTATGTGCCGACTGCGGTGTGAGGTGTAGGTATGTGCCGACTGGGTGTAGGTATGTGCGACTGTAGGTATGTGATGTGCCGACTGCGGTGTGAGGTGTAGGTATGTGCCGACTGCGGTGTGAGGTGTAGGTATGTGCCGACTGTGGTGTGAGGTGTAGGTATGTGCCGACCTGGTGTGAGGTGTAGGTATGTGCTGCGGGTGGTGAGGTGTAGGTATGTGCCGACTGTGGTGTGAGGTGTAGGTATGTGCCGACTGCGGTGTGAGGTGTAGGTATGTGCCGACTGTGGTGTGAGGTGTAGGTATGTGCCGACTGTGGTGTGAGGTGTAGGTATGTGCCGACTGTGGTGTGAGGTGTAGGTATGTGCCGACTGGGTGTGAGGTGTAGGTATGTGCCGACTGGTGGTGAGGTGTAGGTATGTGCCGACTGTGGTGTGAGGTGTAGGTATGTGCCGACTGTGGTGTGAGGTGTAGGTATGTGCCGACTGTGGTGTGAGGTGTAGGTATGTGCCGACTGCGGTGTGAGGTGTAGGTATGTGCCGACTGTGGTGTGAGGTGTAGGTATGTGCCGACTGTGGTGAGGTGTAGGTATGTGCCGACTGTGGTGTGAGGTGTAGGTATGTGCCGACTGTGGTGAGGTGTAGGTATGTGCCGACTGTGGTGTGAGGTGTAGGTATGTGCCGACTGTGGTGTGAGGTGTAGGTATGTGCCGACTGTGGTGTGAGGTGTAGGTATGTGCCGACTGTGGTGAGGTGTAGGTATGTGCCGACTGTGGTGTGAGGTGTAGGTATGTGCCGACTGTGTGTGAGGTGTAGGTATGTGCCGACTGTGGTGTGAGGTATGTGCCGACTGTGGTGTGAGGTGTAGGTATGTGCCGACTGTGGTGTGAGGTGTAGGTATGTGCCGACTGTGGTGTGAGGTGTAGGTATGTGCCGACTGCGGTGTGAGGTGTAGGTATGTGCCGACTGCGGTGTGAGGTGTAGGTATGTGCCGACTGTGGTGTGAGGTGTAGGTATGTGCCGACTGTGGTGTGAGGTGTAGGTATGTGCCGACTGTGGTGAGGTGTAGGTATGTGCCGACTGTGGTGTGAGGTGTAGGTATGTGCCGACTGCGGTGTGAGGTGTAGGTATGTGCCGACTGCTGGTGGTGGGTGTAGGTATGTGCCGACTGTGGTGAGGTGTAGGTATGTGCCGACTGTGGTGTGAGGTGTAGGTGTAGGTATGTGCCGACTGTGGTGTGAGGTGTAGGTATGTAGGTGTAGGTATGTGCCGACTGTGGTGTGAGGTGTAGGTATGTGCCGACTGTGGTGTGAGGTGTAGGTATGTGCCGACTGTGGTGTGAGGTGTAGGTATGTGCCGACTGTGGTGTGAGGTGTAGGTATGTGCCGACTGTGGTGTGAGGTGTAGGTATGTGCCGACTGCGGTGTGAGGTGTAGGTATGTGCCGACTGGGTGTGAGGTGTAGGTATGTGCCGACTGTGGTGTGAGGTGTAGGTATGTGCCGACTGTGGTGAGGTGTAGGTATGTGCCGACTGCGGTGTGAGGTGTAGGTATGTGCCGACTGGGTGGGTGTAGGTATGTGCCGACTGCGGTGTGAGGTGTAGGTATGTGCCGACTGTGGTGTGAGGTGTAGGTATGTGCCGACTGTGGTGTGAGGAGGTATGTGCCGACTGCGGTGAGGGTGTAGGTATGTGCCGACTGCGGTGTGAGGTGTAGGTATGTGCCGACTGTGGTGAGGTGTAGGTATGTGCCGACTGTGGTGTGAGGTGTAGGTATGTGCCGACTGTGGTGTGAGGTGTAGGTATGTGCCGACTGTGGTGTGAGGTGTAGGTATGTGCCGACTGTGGTGTGAGGTGTAGGTATGTGCCGACTGTGGTGTGAGGTATGTGCCGACTGTGTGTGAGGTGTAGGTATGTGCCGACTGTGGTGAGGTGTAGGTATGTGCCGACTGCGGTGTGAGGTGTAGGTATGTGCCGACTGGGTGGTGAGGTGTAGGTATGTGCCGACTGTGGTTTGAGGTGTAGGTATGTGCCGACTGTGGTGTGAGGTGTAGGTATGTGCCGACTGTGGTGTGAGGTGTAGGTATGTGCCGACTGTGGTGTGAGGTGTAGGTATGTGCCGACTGTGGTGTGAGGTGTAGGTATGTGCCGACTGTGGTGTGAGGTGTAGGTATGTGCCGACTGCGGTGTGAGGTGTAGGTATGTGCCGACTGTGGTGAGGTGTAGGTATGTGCCGACTGTGGTGTGAGGTGTAGGTATGTGCCGACTGCGGTGTGAGGTGTAGGTATGTGCCGACTGCGGTGTGAGGTGTAGGTATGTGCCGATCGTGGTGAGGTGTAGGTATGTGCCGATGTAGGTATGTGCCGACTGGGTGTGAGGTGTAGGTATGTGCGACTGCGGTGTGAGGTAGGTATGTGCCGACTGCGGTGTGAGGTGTAGGTATGTGCCGACTGTGGTGAGGTGTATGCGGTGTGAGGTGTAGGTATGTGCCGACTGTGGTGAGGTGTAGGTATGTGCCGACTGTGGTGTGAGGTGTAGGTATGTGCCGACTGCGGTGTGAGGTGTAGGTATGTGCCGACTGCGGTGTGAGGTGTAGGTATGTGCCGACTGCGGTGTGAAGTGTGGGTATGTGCCGTCTGTGATGAGGTGTAGGTATGTGCCGACTGTGGTGTGAGGTGTAGGTATGCGGTGTGAGGTGTAGGTATGCGGTGTGAGGTGTATGAATTGCGGTGTGAGGTGTAGGTATGCGGTGTAAAAGAAGAAGAACATTGGGTTCTTTTACGATGCATTCAACCGTTAGGTCATATAGGGCGCCAACCTCTCACGCCGATTGGTCGTGGGTGGACTCGGCAAATGCCGTCGATTGTGAGATTCGAACCCACAATCTTGCGATCGGTGTAGGTGGCGGTGTGAGGTGTAGGTATGTGGTGTGAGGTGTAGGTATGCGGTGTGAGGTGTAGGTATGCGGTGTGAGGTGTAGGTATGCGGTGTGAGGTGCATGTATGCGGTGTGAGGTGTAGGTATGTGGTGTGAGGTGTAGGTATGCGGTGTGAGGTGTAGGTATGCGGTGTGAGTTAGTTAGTTATTTCGGTTTTAGGGCGCCTCGACTACTGAGGTCATTTTGCGCCCATTTGTAGAGTGTGGAAGGTAACCGGCGGAGACGTCAAAACTCCAGATGACGTCCAAACCATTGGACAATATGACATGAAAAAGCAAGGATGACATTGGCAGGTGAGCACACACCTGCCACCGTGATTGTGATGCTGCAGATGCCAGGAATACCGCATGGTGAAAACTAATGACTAATGAGTTGTATTGGGAAATCAACTCAAAACATCTCTCTATGAGCTTACAAAAATATCCTCTCCATATTCAATTCATCCAAATTGTACTCTCCACGTACGATAACAAAAGGCACACTCACAAAACCAACTCTGGCTACAGCAATCAAACTTTGTCCGCCCACACAGACACCGAACACACCGAGCCGCACAACAGACTCGACCAATGCATAAGACTACGCCACACCACCGCCAGCAGCGTACCTGGATTTCCATCAGGTGGGCCTTCTTCTGGCGCATCCTGAGCAGCTTCATCTGGATGTGTGAGGTATATGTAAGTGGTGTGAGGTGTAGTTATGCGGTGTGAGGTGTAGGTATGCGGTGTGAGGTGTAGGTATGCGGTGTGAGGTGTAGGTATGCGGTGTGAGGTGTAGGTATGCGGTGTGAGGTGTAGGTATGCGGTGTGAGGTGTAGATATGCGGTGTGAGGTGCAGGTATGCGGTGTGAGGTGTAGGTATGCGGTGTGAGGTGTAGTAGCAAATTCATACCACGCTGCAGATAACCACCTACCACGTGCTACAACATCTCGGTAACTAACAGCGTTGGTAACATAATATTTGCAGTGGCGTTGGAGGATCAGTGGAGGCCTCCAACATTAGGTCACTGATGTTCAAGCTAGCTGGCATCAATCTGACTACATCAGACATTTCTAAGAGGCTTAATGTGCCTCGACCGGTTCATTAGGAATGATTTTCCATGCGACATGGCTCCAGGCATCAGTGAAGATGAAATATTAACAATATTCAAAGCAATTTGAATACATATCATATATTTACGTCCTTTCTTTGAAAACCTATTTCAGACAACGCAAAGACGGACGTTGCGTGTAATATCAATCTGGAAATATTGTGATTCATATAAACCAAAACGCAGTATAATTGTGTCAAAACGTCCGAATGTATGTCGATCCTTTTGGGATGAGATTCGTATTTCAGACATCGTTACTGATGTATTACTTCTACATAATAATGCAAAAAACTAACGTCTTCCCCTGAACTCATTTCTAAGCTCGGTGGTAGTTTCCTTTGGGTTTCCCCACTTTCTTCTTTTAGCGTTACCGTTGGTATTGCTGACAGCAGCAAGCAGAGAATCCATGCTGGTACCGTTCTCGTGAAATTATTTGGGATCAAGTCGTCTAAATCTGGCTATGATAGATCAAGCCATCAGTTACCCTGCTCGAAACGGTTTCAGGTATATTTCAGGTATGTCTCCGGACATTCTAAACGACCTGAATAATGGCATAACCGGTAATGCAGGCATGCATACCCTTCGTTTAGCTACCAGGAGGATGGCTAAACCGTTAGGGCTCACTGCCAACAAATTATTAAACCCTGGTAACGGAAGGAATTTTTAACATCGAGAAGCTGCCACCTGACTGGCTTTTTGTTGCTAGGTAGAGCATGTGCTTAGAACACTGCAGAAAGATAATGTGCTCTAAAACCATGGCGCTCCTAGGATTTAACGACTTCCAAGCCATTCAAAACTCATAGCATTATGGCTGAGGCTGTGGTATTGCCGGTGCTCGTACTCAAACCAGCAAATATGGCGGCAGGCGCCTGAAACTTCACCAGCTTTTTTCGGGAAGCGTTCAAATTGGACACCCGTATTAAAAAGAAAAAGAAGAAAATGCAACGATCCCACGTTTATGCACATGAGCAGCTGTGAAGGCGTTTGCAGGTGTTCGGGGGCGGGGGTGAGGGTGGGGTGGGGGGGGTGTTACCTGCACAGGCGAGCCAGCGGTGCACGATGGCGACTATGAGTCGGCTGCAGTGGTCGCAGCGGACCAGCAGCCGGGCGAGCAGGCGCTGCCGCACCAGCCGATGGCCGCACGTCCAGCTGCGAGACGCGCCGCGGTCGGCGGCCACGGCCAGCGCCACCTCCGTCGCGACGTCGGCGCGCCGACGCTTGGCACAGATGGAGCCCATGGTGGACCCGCCGGCTACGGCACGTCCACGTCCGTCGGCCGCGTACTACGGCAGCCCAGTCCCGGCAGCCCAGCCACGGCAGCCCAGTCACGGCACGTCAGCGGACGTCGGCCGCGCACCACGGCAGCCGCCGCACAGCGTCCGTCGGCCCAGCTCCGCGGCCTGAATACGGCTGGGACGTGCTGGCCGTCAGCCCAGCTCCGTGGCCTGAAGAGGTCGGTCCCGTGGCACTTGTGCGCCGTTTCGGACCAGCTCGGCCGCCGGTCGTCTGCTGCAGTCTGTCCGACAGACGTGGTGACAGCGGCCTGCCCGTCAGACGAGGCGTCCGCCCAGGCGATCGACTCGGCGCAGGCCAGCTGCCAGTGCCGGTCGGCCCCGCTGAAGCCACCCGTCACACCCGTGCAGCCGCCTGTCACACGGTCCGTCACAGCATACCGGGCCGCGCTGTGCCGCCGCCCGCCGCCGACCGTATGCCGCCGTCTGTGCCGGCCGGCTGACTGGACTGGGGCCGGCACAGATACGGGAGTGTGCGAGACACCGCGGAGGGGTAGCCAGGGTCCACGTTATCTCTGTGCCCTGTCGACGCTGATAACGGCTGCGTACGCTGCGTGTCGAAGTGTGGGCCCAGGAGGCGGACGTTGTTTCCCAGCGTCTGGAGGGTCTGTTCGCAGGCATCCGCCATCTTCTTTCGTCGTGATAGAGGCCAAAATGCCGAGGAGGACTATCACACTTTTGTGCTGAGCTGACTTCGAAAAGAGGCGAAGGGAGTAGGGAAGGGCATAAATACCCACCTTACCAAAATCGCCTGTGGAGGTATCCTTGTCGATGCGAACTGTTCGTTTCAACATGGCGCAAATTGTCATTCCATATCAGTCTCGACCAGCCGATCAGTAATTTGAATACCTGACCAACACAAATGTTCATATAATAAAATTTGTAGTGCTCTTGAAAGCTTTAGATAAAGCTATAGAAGAAGTAGTTTTCTAAGGTCGACGGGGTTTAAGTTACTTATTTTGTCATTAGTAGAGGAAGGAAATTTGATTTCAAACACAAATACTTCAAATATTAGAGCACAACAAACTTAATGGTAATCTCACCGCCACGGGCGTTGATTTATGCAAATTATTGGGGAGCATAATACTCGAAGGCACGAAGGCAATTTGGGTTTGGGCAAAGTGCCCAAACCCAAATGGGTTTGAGGCGCGCACTCCATACGGTCCCATGTTAAAAGTTGAAATTATTTGGGGAAATGTCAATATTGAGGGGACGCTTTCCCCCTGAAAAGTATACAAAACCACACCCCAGCGCACGATGTTCAAGTTGCCCTAACTATGCTTCAAAATTCGAGAATATTCGAGGGAACAAGAAATGCAATTGTTCGAGGGAAATTTAACGGTTGAATATTAAATTAAGAGAAACATATCCAAATATGGAATACACGTGCATTTGAAAGTGTGTACACTTCTGCACCGTTTTGTATCAATACGTGCCATTTTTTGTCAATGTGCGTGTTTTTGTGGTTCAGCGTAACCCAAGTGACGGATTCCAGCAGGTGGCGGCCAGCCGCCGCCAGCCCTCCAAGTCAGCCGACCGGCTCGCCGGACATATGAGGTGAGGGGAGCGGAGCGGAGGGAAAATAACAAGCGGTCACGTCGGGGAAGTGGGCAGAAGGTGTTATTCGGGGAGAATTCCGGGCAAATACCTGGAGATGGCAAATGTGAAGACTGAAATCCCGCTAAGTTGCCTGTTCAAGGCCGACGGGCTTTGTGGCCGGTTTTTCGATGTATTCCGGACTTCGAACCGGCTCGAACCAGACCTCTGTGGGGTCACGAACCGGTTTAGATACAATCCCAGTCTTTTGACCCGGCTTCAGGGCACCTTAGTCGGGCACCGGATGGACCTGTTATAGGCTGTATTAGCCTGTAAGTCGGCTGGCCGGGCCCGAGCTTCAGTCGCAAATTTTGTGTATCTGCCACTCGACTGAATTACACCTAAATGGACGTTTGTGACATAGGTCAGGACCTGACGACCCATTGACCTCTATATATAACTAGACAGACAACTCGACTCTTCAAAACGGTGCCGACTGCCGCGCCCCGCATATGGGCAAAACGGCGGCGCTGGTAGGCGTTGCGCCGTGTGCTGTGGATGTAAAGCGGTGATTCTGGGGCGTTCTAGGTGGCGAAAATGACTATATCATGTTCAAATGATATAGTCATATATGATCCCTGCCGTTCACCCCCTTGCAGAGACAGGTACAAAGGACACAGGGGACATGTGTTCGCTCATGGCAAGGTGGTGCCCATCTTACCAGGAAAAGTGGTCCTACAGTGAGGCTCGAGTGCAACCCTTTCTAATTTTTCAGCTAAAGGCGTCCATACAGATGAAAATGTGCCCATAAGAACCATTGAGTGCACCCCCTTTAATTTTCAACCGAAGTCTCCCTTCCAATACCCTCGAGTGCGCCCCTCTCGAAATTTTCAGCTGAATGCATCCCTGGGGGCTCATCCAGTGGCTCCAGACATGCCCCTTCCATGAAAAATTCTGGATCTGCACCTGCCCTCTTGGCTACGCCCTTGGAAGAGATCCCGGGCTGATAGAAAGAACTACAATTAAAGAGGAAGTCAATTAAAGCGCCCGGATGTTGATTTCTGAAAATTATTGGGGCGGGGGGCAAAATACATGAAGGCAATGGGCAGTTCCAAATTGATTGGGGGATCACACTCCATAGGGTCTCATGTTAATGCTTGAAATTGTTGGCGGAGGGCAAAGCCAACATTGATGGCGCACTTGCACTCTCGAAAGTATATAAAGCAACACCCTACCTGAGCGTCACCCGTGCCCTGCAGGATGGTCGTGCGGATTCAGGAATGGTCGGCGGATTCATGGGCATGTCCCAATGAAATTTAGAATCCGCGTCCCTCCGGGATGGCTGGAGTGCTCCCCTCATGTTTTTGCAGCTAGTAGCACCCCTCCAGTGTGCTCAAGTGCACACCCCCTCCCCAGCTAAACGGATTTTCGGCCGAAGGCGTCCCTTCAGATATGTTCGCATGGTGCACCTAATAAGAAATGTCGCCCCCAGAGAAATACCCCTCCCGTGACAATTCCTAGATCCGCCCCTGATTAGATAACTACAAACATGCCCAGCGTCACTTCGCAAATGTTTATCAGGTATCCGGGACCTTAATTCCATGGGGTACACATGCCGAGTACCGCACAAAGTTGGAAAAACGATGATGGAAGTTAAACCTCAAAAGCACAATTACAATATTTTACAAGATGTTTCGCCATTTCTATCTGCTCATCATGCACCCAGCATCATTTTGCACTACTCTTTATCAAAATATATCCATAACTTTTCATTTTACAACATTTCATTCCATGGCCAAAATGTATGTTGATAGGGGGCCTCCTGCTCCCCGAAAAGGGGCCTCCACTGTGTTAGGGCCTCCTCTGGCTTTTTAGGCTCTTATTATCGTTCCCGAATGGGAACATGATTTCATATTGATGTCTTGTTTGTTCTTGGCATGGTATATAATTTACGCAAAGCGCAATAGGAAGAATCTTTTTTTCGCGGAGAACCGAGCCATATCAGGGTATAAATAAGCAAATGTAGATATATACGTCAGTGCCAAAACAAACCAATATCTTTATGCTTTATCGACGAGAGGAATCTTCCCGCTGGCCTCTAGATTGTAGCGAGCTGGTGGGGCTCGTGCTGAGCATATCTTAAAGATATCTCCCATTGATCCCACTTCTTTGTTCACCAAGTTTAACTGAATATAGCTAGGTTCATCACTACTGCTAGTCATTCCCACCAGCTTGATCTCATAAACAAACTTAAACGATCATTTCTCAGTCCCAGGACAACAATTTCGCGAAGGTGACAACGAGAAGTGGATTGTCATCATCTTAGGGATTTCTTAATTTTTTCCATAACATTTGGTGCTGGCTTCAAGGCACTTGGCACAGAAGCTAAAATAATAAATACTCCGCGAATAAATTCACGGCAAGAACAAGCATTGAACAACCATGCATCAATGGCAATGCAACAATGCAACAATGACAATGCATAAATAAGGCAAAACCTTCGAATTACACGCCGTCACGCCCATGGTTATCGCTGTGCTGTACCGTTTTGTAAATTATGTCGTTGAGAAGGTACTGAAGCTGGGAAGCTCTAATCATGCAGGCTGTAATCACAGAAGACAGCTTTGTAGGAATAAAATACATTTTAAAACATCATTCCTCGCATTTAATATGGGGCATCGGTGTTGTTTTGTATGCCTGTGCGGGGGAATTTACCCCCGCAATGCTGGCTTTGCTCCATGGGCGTAAGGTTCTGAAAATTATTGGGAGACCAGTCACGCACCTATATTTGCGTCAAAGGGAGGGGGCAAACGTATTTGGAGGGGGTCCAACTACTGAATAAAGTCTTCCGATTTCGATCACTATTTTGTCAAAGGGGAACTTTTTAAATAAAGTAATTAGTGATCAACTGAATTATCCTGTGGAGGGGCCTAGCCTACCACTATCGCTTCTGATTCGTCGGATTTCAACCCTAGCTCCCACAACCTGTTCAAATGTATTCTTTTGGTATTCCTTGATAAGTCACCTCGCACTGCTGAAATTACACCTGCACAAATCACTTTAAAATGTAAAATTTTCCTATTTCAGACATTCCAGTTCATAGTGCCCGGTCGCCACGACGCCAACGTTAGTGCACGTGCACACCCATCTTGCGCATTCGGCGCATTCGCCACACTTCGTGCGATGCTACGGATTCTGCTGGGCCTCCTACGCTTTGTTAATTGCTGCCACATGATAGACTTGCACCATATCTGACGTGATAAAATGCTTCGTATGGGCGTTCGCTGCGAAAATTCGATGAATTAAATTCGATCATTAGTTCCCTTCTTACCATATTTTATGGTGAAGACATGTGGATACCCGCTGAGCTTTCATGCACCTCATATCTTTGATTAAACATGCTTCCAGGTTGGCTACCGAACCGAAGCCCTGCCTGACTGTACTTCTTTGGACCCGTTTCGTATTTCTTCGTCTACGGATGTGTCTTAAGGCTCCAATTTATTTTTGTTAGAGGCCCAACGCATTTTCGAAACCCCTGCTCGTTTTAGGGTTTTGTTGCTTTTTTTTGCGCACCGAATATTTTTTTTTAGTTGTCGGGTCGCTTTCAAAGATATCGATGTGTTTACTTAGTGCCCGGTATTTTTGTTCGTTTTGGGATCATGTTGCTTTTTGCGCCCCAGCCTCTTTTCAGGCCCTTGTGCGGTCATATGGCCCCTGTGTGTCTTGAGAGCTTCCGGTGTTTTTGTTTTTTGTTTTTTTTAGTGTTCCCGGTGTATATAGTTATGGCTACAACTCATGTTTTCGGACCCTGCCACTTTTTACGAGACTGCGCTTTGAAGGGCCAGTCGCATTTTCGGTCCCCGTTGTGCTCTTAGGGTCCCGCTGTCTTTATTTGGGGCTTCTGACGCACATTTGTGGGGCCCCAGTACGATTTTGAGGCTTCGGTGCATTTTTTTCTGGGTCCCAGCGCGACTTATCGCGCCCAGGCGCGTGGTCCCGGGACCCAACGCCAGTTATCTGGGCTCAACGCGATTTTTGTGGATCTCTTCTGAATTTTCTTTACCTTCCGAATCCCGCCCTGATGTTTCGAGTCCCTGGTGCCATGTTTTTGTATCTTACCTCGATTTTCTTCGAGCTCCGGTATGTTTTTCGATGCCGTACGCGATTTGTCAAGGCATCTGATGACATGTTCGGTGATCCAGAACCATTGTCCTGACCCGGGCTTTTTTGCAATCCCTCCTGATTTTGGAGGACTCCGGCTTTATTTGTCGGATACCGATGGGACTTTGAGGGTCACACGGTGCCTATGTGGGGCCATAGACGCCAATTTTGGCAGCTCCGACGTTAATTTTTGATGCCCAGACCAAATTTTTGGTACTACCGATGGGTCCGAGCGCGAAATTTTTGGTACTACCGAATTGTAGGTCCGAGCGCGAAATTTGGTGGGACCGGTTCAAGTTTGCGGGGCGCGTTGTACTTAGCTGTGACCCCAACGCGATCTTGGCGGTTCCTGTTGCAGATTTCCGTGCCTCGGAGCGAGTTTTCTGGGGCCCGACGTATTTACTTTGAGCCCCTACGCGAATTCTGGTGGACGGACGGGAATTTTTGTGGTCCCAGCGCGACTTTTGGGGGCCTCGGCTCGATTCTTTGGAGCATATCCCTCTTACGAGGGAGGGGCCATCTGCCCCTTTGATATGTCACTGTGGCCACCGAAGGAGTTCTATTTTTTCTATAGGTCTATTATGTGATATTTCTATTATGTGATATTTTTGGGTCCTGGTACGATTCTTCGGTCTCCAGGTGCGATTTTTTTCGGTACCCTGACACGTTATTTTTCCAATGGCCAACGGGTTTTGCGGGGACTTTGACCCGATTTTTTGGGCGCAGAGTGACATTCCGGTTGATAATTGATTTTTGGGGCAGCAGCAACCTTTTGGGTCCAGGCGCGACTTTTCTGGTCCCCAGTGAGATTTTCGAAGGCTGCGACGCGACTTTTTTAGTCCGATGTAATCTTTTGTGTCCCGACGTCATCTGCTTGGATCCCTAGCACGAGTTTTAGCGACCTCGATACTTTGTGGGTGTCCAATACGTTTTGGATGCTTTTGGTGTCATTGTTAGGGCCCAAGAGTGATTATCCATGTCCGGATTGTTTTTCGTTGCCCCGGCTTCATTTGTGTCCAAATGATACTGTTGGGGAACGGTACGACTTATCGTGCCCCTAGCGTGATTTTCATGATCCGGGCGTGGATTTTTGGTATCCATAGGCTCAGCGAGATTTTCAGGGGCCCCGGCCGGATCTTTTTGGGCCCATGTCGTGATTTTCAAGTACCCCGGCACGACTCCTGCCATTTCAGGTGCTTCTAGCAAATTATAGACCTCCTCTCGCGTCTTAGGGGTCTCGTCTCATTTCCTGGAGCTTCTTTACCGGTTTTGGACGTCTTCTCGTCCGTCCTACCCTCCTCCATATTCAATGGTCCTCCTCTCCCGTTTTGGAGGACCTCCTCCCACATCCTGGGACCCCTTTAACATGGCATGGGACTTCCTCTCATGTTCCAGGGGCATCCTCTGCCAAATTAGGGGCCTCCTGCCACGACTCGTGGGCCTCCTCCTTTGTCCTCGCAAAGCTTGTCTTGAGGGGATCTTCAATTTTGGAAACCTCGCCTCCTTCCATACCTGCTACCTACCACTCCCATTTTAAGGGCCTTCTCTCATTTCCTGGGAATTCCCTCCGGTCGTCGGGGCCTCATTCGGCCCTGGAGACCTCCTACTCCATCTCGAGGGACTCCTCTCGAGTCCGGCAGGGGCCTCCTTTTTTCTTTTGGAGGGTTTCTTTTTTTAAATTAGGGGCCTCCTTTTCACGTCTTCGGGGCCTCCTGTTCCGCGTTTTGATTCTATATTTTCCCATTTTAAGGTTGGCCTCTTATCTCCTGGTGGACTCCTGTTCTCTCTTAGGTGGCTCCTCTTCCAAATTACACGCAACCTTTCCTATCTCAGTTACCTTGTCATTTCCTGGGGACCTTCTTACCCGTCTTGAAGCCTTCTTTCTCGCCTGGGAGCCATCCCTCTTATCTAATGGCCATTCTCTCCTATTCTAGGGGCTTCCTCGTGCATCATAGGGTCTCTTTCCAATCTTATATCGTCCTCTTCCGAATTAGGTGCTTCCTGCCACTTTTCTGGATTATCCTTTTCTATCTTGGTGGAACCTTACCCATTTTGGAGACTGCTTTTGCATCTCCGACACCTCATCTCATCCACTGGCTTTCTCTTCCGTCTTAGGGCCTCCTCTCATGTTCTGAGGTCTCCCTTCCCGTATTGTGGCCACCCTTGCAATCCTGGGGGCCTCCTTTGCAATCCTGTGGCCTCCTTTGAAATCCCGGAGGCCTCCTTTGCAATCCTGGGGGGCCTCCTTTGGAATCATGGGGGTCTCCTTTGCAATCCTGGGGCCTCCTTTGCAATCCTGGGGCCCCCTTACAATCCTGTGGGCTTCCTTCGCAATCCTGAGGGCATCCTTTGCAATCCGGGGGCCTCCTTTGCAATCCTGGGGCCTCCTTTGCAATCATGGGGGCCTCCTTTTCAATCCTGGGGGCCTCCTTTGTAATCCTGGGGGCCTCATTTGTAATCCTGGAGGCCTCCTTTGCAATCCTGGGGGCCTCCTTTGCAATCCTGGGGGCCTCCTTTGCATTCCTGGGGGCCTCCTTTGCAATCCTTGAGTCCTCCTTTGCAAACCTGGGGGCCTCCTTTGCAATCCTGGGGGCCTCCTTTGCAATCCTGGGGGCCTCCTTTTCAATCCTGGGGGCCTCCTTTGTAATCCTGGAGGCCTCCTTTGCACTCCTGTGGGCCTCTTTTGTAATCCTGGGGGCCTCCTTTGCAATCCTGGGGGCCTCCTTTTCAATCCTGGGGGCCTCCTTTGTAATCCTGGAGGCCTCCTTTGCAATCCTGGGGGCCTCCTTTGCAATCCTGGGGGCATCCTTTGCATTCCTGGGGGCCTCCGTGCCAATTGTTGGCACTCTCGTGATTTCTGGGGCCTCCTATCCTCTCCTAGGTGACTCCTTCTTCAAATTAGGGGCCTCCTCTCACGTCTTGGAGGCCTCCTCTCGTGTCTCGTCGGCCTCATTGCTCACTTTTTTCCTGTGCATTTCCGGATAGGGGCTTCCTCGAATTTCAGGGGGCGGCGCCCCCTGTTTGACGGCAGGGGGGCGACTGCCCCCCCTGCCCCCGGTGGCGACGCCCTTGCCTGTCGCTACTCTTCGCCCGCGACCAATCGGAGTGAGAGATTGGCGACGCTATATGACTCAACGGTCCACGTGTCGTAAAACCAATAACCGCCAACCAAGACCCTGTTACGCCTCCAAGCGGCGAAGCCCCGAACTAGCCAGGATGATGCGTGGAGAGCAGAATGCGAGGACGCCTGTGGGCAGAAGCGACGTTACTCCGATGCCTCATGAAATATTCTGGTTACTGCAAAAGTACGGGAAGGTGTTGATCAGGAGGCTAACGATATATTCAAATCAAATGGAGTATCTGGGGTGAATGCTGAAATAACCCCAACAATAAGCTTGACACCACTGACAGCATCATCTTCTTAAATTCGGCATTAATTCATAGTAGACTTACCTCTAAATAATCGAGGCCGAAGTGCCTATACCAATAAAATGAAAATGAAACCTCTAAATGTTGCTTAGGAGTGCAAATACATCGTGTTGGCATGAAGGCATACATCGCATTTGTTGCTAATGGTGCAGAGGCATGGGTGTTGCCACCTCTGGGATCCCTGATGTCTGGAATCCACATTATTAACCATTTTCGTGGGGTTCGATTCCACCTGGAAAACCAGCGAAAGTCGGGAAAATACGGCATCCTCCTGAAGCTTCCCAGCTCCATTATCAGGCGTCTAGACTAACCTAGCGTAACTTCTAATGTAAGAGAATAGTCTTGAAAGATTGAGAAAAAATCAAACAATTTTTCTTCTAAAACTTATCAAATTAAAAAACCTACTCTGACCTAACATAGACTAAGCTGCTTTTGAAGAACAAAAGAACTTGAGGAACAAAAAGGCATTTTTTGCAACTAAAAAAGTGACTGAAGCGAGCCTAACCCCTTTATTTTCTTCCTGCAGGTAAAATGTGTCCAAAACCTGTCTTGTGAATACCTTAAAGCACAATAATACTGCACATACAGGTGGTGTTAATAAGATAAATTATTGAAGATGATTATAAAAAGTAACCAACTATGCTCAACACAGCTCTCCGCAACATTATCAAGATAAATTATTCATGATATCAAACACAAGTGTGGAATATTGTTCCCCCTTGGTTTGTCATGCACCAAATCTGGAATGCCTCATGCACTGGTGTTGGATGTGAATATTCAGTAAGTGTGTTCAAGGCTGTTGCAGGATTTGAAGATTTTTTAAAAAAGAAAATTTGAAGATTTTGTTTTCAACATTAGTGTTGTTAAAATAGTTTTATTATACACCAGCGCCCTTATTATCCGCAACAAATTGATACTGTCCTCACTTCCTTGACATCCTTGACTCCAAGACATCCTTGCGATGCTATTTCATCTTTAAACAAATTTGACGATGTATAGCGGCAGTGTCAGTTGACCAGGAATACCTTCATTGAAACGAGTGATACATTCTGAGGAAGTTCCACGTGAGGGGGGGCATTTTCAGTTAGTACCATCGTTTGATCAAAATATCCAATTTCACATGCGACCACATCATGCTTCTGGTATTCCCCATGCTTAAGCTATACGGAAATATGGGAACATGTCAACTTTAAAACAAAATTGACGATTACTAACGGCCATTATACTGGAGTCTAAGTTGTATCAGCTGATGCACAAATGATGAATGTATCCAGCACAGGTGGGGCAAAATCCCGAGATAGCATACTTTCTTTGGTTTTGACAATTATCTTCATGATTTAGCATCTAGCAGCCGCGGCCGCCATGCGACCCGATGGCATGCTTACAGTTTGAACTTCCGCCGCCAGGTGCAAATGAAGCGCTAGCAGTAGCGTGGCCGCGCTTGTCCCCTATC
Organism: Ashinkailepas kermadecensis; assembly: GCA_034440615.1. Classification (NCBI taxonomy): domain Eukaryota; kingdom Metazoa; phylum Arthropoda; class Thecostraca; family Neolepadidae; genus Ashinkailepas; species Ashinkailepas kermadecensis. The sequence goes on from JAOTOM010002718.1 coordinate 44,614, forward strand.
GCACTGTCGTACTTATTTGGTCGTTTCCAAAGTACTATTTTTCACTATCTGGTTCATTCGGTGTCAACGCATGCGAAGTGCTGTATGAGTTATGTCTTGTGACCTGTGTTTGAAGTGGGAAGGAAGAGAGGGAAGTAAGGAAAGGGAAAAGAAGAAGAGAAAAAAAAAGAAGAAAAAAACGACAAGTGCTAAATATTCCCATGCGTGTAAATTATCCATAGCTTGAGAAAGGCGTGAGCCGAAACGTTGTTACTAAAGTTATGCTCCCATTGCTCTGTGTTTTCACAATTTGTCATTCCATCTTAACTATGACAAATATATATATATATATATATATATATATATATATATATATATATATACATATTTTTATACCTAGGTACAATGTTGATGCGTTCTTTGATATCTAGTTTCACATTGGTACACGTCTTACCTATATAGGTACCTAAAGTGAAAACTGAGAACAATGGCGACAACTGCACCAAGGTACACACCTGCCTTCACCGACACCGACTGGCACAACCACAAGACTGCGGGTCATTCAAAATACACAGGACAGTTAGTGCCCACGGCCCGCCACCTATACTTACGCAAGAAATGCCACGGCTATCCAAATACAGACAGCAAAAAGACCACCTCTTTCTCGTCCTCATTTCCGGTCACACTGTGTATATCTCAATAGGCAACTTTAGTAAAAATGGCCACTAAACTTCTGGAAGTTTAGTAAAATACCTACTAAACTCATTTCCCCTCTTAGTAAATCCACCTACTAAACTCTCTCGAGGATGTGTTGGAACGGTAAAGAAATTCAAGACCGAGCAGATTACGAGGGGCGAGAATGGAGATGTTTTCAGTGCGCTGCACACGCCCATCTATCAGCGCTTGGACACAGCAGCAAACGGGACAAACGAAATTAGGCCCGTGGACCCTGACTGGGAACTCCTGATCTCCGCCGACTCCAAAAGACAAAGGGTGGTAGCAGAACGCCATGAGCGTCCCAGGTGGCACGACCAGCACATTGCTGCAGGCAACTCAGAATCAAACTGGTGCACTGATGGAAGCTGGGACACGGCACGGGAAAGGAAGACAGAGAGATAGAGATAGAGATAGAGATAGAGAGATAGAGATAGAGATAGAGATAGAGATAGAGATAGAGAGAGAGAGAGAGAGAGAGAGAGAGAGAGAGAGAGAGAGAGAGAGAGAGAGAGAGAGACGGGCACAGGTGGATATACCGCACATATCGAGCTTTGGAGCAGGAACGGGAGGGCCAGGCGGAGTAGCCAGCTGGAGAGTGACGGATGGCCGGAGGGCGACACGCATCGACCATGTGAGGTGAGTTTCAGCTGCTGCTGTCATGTTCTCCTACAAACCGTGCCTGCTCCGCCCGCTATTGCCGCTTCAACCTCACGTCCGGCTCACTTGGCTGAGAGGAGCGACCTGACTTGTGAGAGAAGGGACACCCATAAGGCTAAACTCGGCGGGGAGGGGGGGGGCTAGTGTGTCAAGTAGATTGATGGATAGAGTAGAAATGTGTCAGTCTGCTTTCATGGTGCGTGGAGTAGGAGTGTTTGCTGGTCGTATTGTCGTGCTGTGTGCGCATGTAAATAGATTAGGTAAGGATAGCATAATCTGTGTGAGTTATTGGGATAGTGTACGACACAGGTAGATGGCGACCGCTCTGCAGCAGGACGGAGAGGAAGCAGACAGGGACAGAAAACTGAACCACAACTGCAAACCCTCCCGTAGGTCCTTCGTGTCGAGTGGTATTCGAAAGACTATGCCGCTCGGCTCGAGTATTGAAAAAGCACGTTGAAAAACTGCGTACACGAGCCCTGAATTCGCTTCTCCGTTCCTACACAATACCCCCTCCCCCACTACAGCTGCAAATTATCTTGCGGAGGAGTAAAGCAAAACTAAAACCATATAGACATCTGGAAGATGTCCCCCACCCAGCCCCCATCTTCGCGGCACCTAAAACATCACACACACTATAACGAAGAACTCCCCTAATGTAAATGAACACTTGCCTGAGCTTTGCTTGCAAGACACAGCCACTTTAAAGGCGGTGCAAGTGACCTTTACAGACCGGCACGACTAAAAAAAATAACTCCCCTCCCTTATGGTAACTGGACTAGAACACTAAAATTATAGTTAACTAGCTTCATCCGGTGCACATAATACTCACTAATTATAACCATACTGAGAAAATAGCAAGCAGATGTTCAAGTAAAATAGCGTTGACCGCTTAACACGACTGCTGCCAGCTGGTAAGGGATCCCAGTCACAGCACGCTGCCCCTTCAATAGCTCGGCGGACGACTAACTGTTGACGCACCATTCGGTGGAGCTTCGAGTAAATTTAGGACGACGTCAGGGCTGAGACCCTCCCAGACCTGGGGAGGATATTTAGGTCCGCGGCTGAACTTGTGGCCGTGCCTCTGGGCTGAAGGCAGGGGCGCAGTCAGCATTTCCGGCTGGCCAGACCCAAAACCAGTCCTGAAATAGACACCACTTTCGGAGCGCGAAGTGTCCTGAAAATTTCTGGTTTTGCGTGGTGAATTTTTTTGCGGGTCAAAAGCAGGGTACCACATAAAATTTGAAGCATTTCACTTAGCCGAATTATTCCAACGCCTAGATGTCCGCTGTCCATCAAGGATGCAGCACATCGAATTACGTGACCTTTAATGTCACAATTTGACCTTAGGTCACCAAAATTGCGTTTACTCATGCATTATGTCTAGCTACGGGGTACCGGCTAAAGACATGGTGACACATTGCACATACCTCATTTTTGTAGGTAATAGTCTACATAGCACGTACATAGAGAACATCAAACAAAATGACCCGTCGTGGTCATCGATTCATTCGTCACCGTTCGGAAAAAAATGAACAAATATAGAAAGTATGCCAAATTTGTAGGTACCTTCTAATTTCCGCAATATTTTACTTGGCAACATAAAATAATCCACAGACATTGGCTCATGGATGCAGCACATTCAAGCATCTGATGTACAATATCAAAGTTTGACCTATGTTCACAAAATATAGTTTTAACCTTGCCCTATTGCCATTTATGGGATCCCGAATAAAATATTCCTAAGTACATTCATAGGATGGACATTAGCGCCCAATAATCTCCCATCGGGCAAGAAAGCAGCACATCGAAGCATGTCACCTTCAAGGTCAACGTTTGACATCGCGTCAAGATAAACACTAGCATTACGTCCGATGGGAAAATTACGGGGTACTGAATAACATCTTCCTAAATACATTTATCGGATGGATATTAGCGTCGAATAATCTCAGAGCGAGCAAGGAAGCAGCGCATCCGAGCATGTGACCCTTAATGTAACGTTTGATCTCAGGTCAGGATTGATGAAATTCAGAAAATGAAAGTGGTCCACTGGGGTACCGTATGTTGGTTAAACGAAGCACTAAATGTAGACTATCTTAACACTGATACATGCACATTGGACAAAAGAAACAGTACACTGCGTGACCTGACCTCTATCGGTGACACACTTCATCAGGTAGCACTAGCATCCCATTCAGCAACGCATTCAGAAACGCATTCACTAACATCCTCCAACCTTGACGGTCGCATGTACGTTTGTGCTGTTTCCTTGCTATCTGATGAAATGTGTCACCGATAAAGGTCAGGTCACGCAGTGTGCTGTCTCTTGTGTCGAGTGTGCATGTATCAGTCTTAAGATAGTCTACAGTTAGTGCTTCGTTTGGCCAACATACGGTACCCCAGTGGACCACTTTCATGCTCTGAATTTCGCCAATCCTGATCTGAGGTCAAACGTTGATTTTGAAGGTCGCATGCTCGGATATGCTGCTTCCTTGCTCGGTGGGCGATTAATCGACGCTAATATCCTTCCGATAAACGCATTTAGGAAGATGTTATTCGGTACCCCGTATTTTTCCCATAGGGCGTAATGTTAAAGTATTTGTTGACCTGAGGTCAAATGGTAACCTCGACTGACCAGGCCATTTGGTGTACTGTATTCCACCTTGATAGCGGTCGCAAAAGCGTTTTAATCATTCCAACAAGTGAATTATCTGGTAAGTGATCCGTCCCCATTTTCCGGTCATATCCTCACACCCCGTCTCGGCGGGGTGGAGGGGGTTAATACAAACCCCCCATATGATCTCAAAACTGAGCGTCGCACGAAAACGAAAGATGTGTCATCGAAAAGCGCTCGACGAGTATGGTCAGACACCACCCCCGAAAGGTATCCCCCAAAAGTGACGTCATTAGTGGGCATACGTTTTCACGACTTACATCATGTCTTTTGCTCTGGGAGTTCATTTTGGAGGAGATTTGAAAAACAAAAATGATTTGGAATTAGAAAAGGAATGCGAAATCGATCATGGCCCTAAAATTGTTACCTACCCAAAAATCGTCTCTTTTTATTTCAAAATTTTGAGTTTTCAATTTTCTTTAATTTTTATTTTTATAATAGGTAGAGAAGACCGACAAACGTTGTTCGAAGTCAACCTGCACTAATGAGAAATGCTTACTTTAGCCATAATTTTCGATTTTAGCTCTCATGGGCAAATGAGCAAAACTAACAAGCAATCAAAAACAGAAAAATATTCCTCTGGTGCGTTTTGTTTCGTCCCTAAAGATAAGCAAACGCTGAAAGTTTCATTAAAATATCTCTATCCGTTAAAGCGTGACGACTGGTTGAACATTTCTAGAGGTGACCTCACTTGTTCTTAACTAACTCGTTGACCCAAGATGACCTGACCTCAACATTTTGACATAACATGCCAAATTGATGTGGGAAAGGGTATGCCAAATTTTGGCGCGCTACCGCGCGCCGTTCTTTCACGATCCGCAAAAACCTTAGGGGGGCGGTTAACAACCTCCCCGAAACGGTGCGGGTTATGCGGTACCCCAGATTTGACTTCGTTGACCTTTTGGCCCTTATAGATGAAACGATTCGCTATAGCAAAAAATCCTGTGGTGGTGCATGTACTGGTACGGCTGCGAAGGTTAAGCTAAATTTTCAGACGAATCGGAAGATATTGGTGAATGCGTTTCTGAATGCGTTGCTGAATGGGATGCTAGTCCTACCCGACAGGTATACCCAATGTGTCACCATGAGTTTATTCGGTACCCCGTGAAGATATATATATTATATATATATATTTTATATATATATATCTATATATATATATATATATATATATATATATATATATATATATATATATATATATATATATATTGCATGAGTAAAACCAACTTTGGTCACCGATAGATGTGAGGTCACGCAGTATTCTGTTTCTTGTGTCGATTGTGCATGTATCAGTGTTAACACACGCCCTGGACGGCCTCTGAAAATTACGCGCACTGGAGTGGGGGGGGCGAATTCCGCCCCAAGATCTCGGCTCCTATTAAAGCTGAGTACGAAATTCTCAGGGTGGATGGGTACGGTGAGAACTCTATCTGGCAAATTTGATGACCTTAGGTCAATATCTCAGGTCAAATGAGGTCACATATGTCAAAATTTTATTATTTTGCGTGGCTTGGGTTGTCTTGCTATGGATCGCTGTGATTGTGTTAAATGCTCCAAAATGGGCATCAATGATGTTTTGGACATTACTAATGATGCAATACAGATGCTAGACCCAGGATTTGACCTCAGGTACCTATATAGCAGCACTTTATCAGGTCAGTTACCTATTCCAGTTACCGGAACCGGGCCGCCCGCCGGACTGCTCCGTCGTTCGGCTCGGCGCAATCGGCTTCGCGAAGAAAGGAGTGGTCATGAATAAAGTATGGGAATGCTTAGGTACAATGACAAACGTGTTTCGGATGTGGGGTCTGAGCGACATCAATAGCATGACATTCGCATATTGCATTTGCATTTATGACAACATTCCAGTTGACCAAGTTTGGTTTCATTAACCTGTCATGAACTTGACCTGACTGGACCTCGGTGACCTAACATGACCTTGAAACAATATAGCAGAACAATATACATCAAACAAGTCGCTAGTGTTGCCAAGAACACTTCCTTTTTGCCAATATACGGGAAGCGCATCAGCGCCGATTTTTGTTGTCTGGCGCTACGAAATGTTTTGACTTTAACGGCCTCTAACTCGAAAAATGTTCGGCCGATTTCAGTTTTTCTTGCTTTAAACTACGCGCCGGACATTTCTAAGCAGGTACGCAAACAATTGCGTATATCGACCAGTACAATTTACGAAAAACTGGAGGGGTAGGCGGAATTCGCCCCCCCCCTATCCAATGCGCGTGTTAAGGTGGTCTACATTTAATGTTCCGTTTTGCAAACATGCGATGCCCCAGTGAACCACCTTAATATTCTGAACTTCTTCAATCCTGACCCGGGGTCAAGCGTTGATCTTGAGGGTCACATGCTCCAATAATCTAGGATAATCCCCTTAGCTCGGTGGGGGATTATTCGACGCTAATATCCATCCGATAAATGTATTCATGAAAATGGTATTAGGTACCCCGTAATTTTCCCGTAGGGCGCAATGTTAAAGTTTTCGTTGACCTGTGGTCAAATTGTGATGTGTACACCATAGAACATATTGGATGTGGGAACATTTGGGAGCGCTTTGTTCGGAGAAAACAACAAGGCCATTAACGAGTCATGAGAGGTCACATTGGTCACATTTGGATTATTTGCTTGTTTTGTTAACGATATCACGGTTTACGGTGCTTTGTCAGATTCGGTCACGGTCTGGTCTTCTCGTGTCGCTGGGCCCTGATGACGCGTTGGCCACGAGTTATCATCCGTCTGTTGTCACCATTTTATGTTTTTTTTGGGGGGGAGAGGGGGGGTGGAAGCTGCCGCAGCTACCCACTTCCAATTGAACAGAAAAGTGGTTAAATAATACGAGTCTGATGACACTTATAGGTCGTACCCTGGCAGTGGACGCTAAAGCTGTTCGCGATGCAAAAGCCATGAAGTGTGGCATACAAAAGCTATTACCTACTTAGGGCTACTTTTGGGAAATCTTCGCGAATTGCACACTGCCTAAACATCAGTGAGAAAATGACAGCCCTGCCATCGGGTTTTCAATGTTTGCGAATCGGAGGGCTTACCATTGAGTACTGGCAGACGGCGAGGCACTCATAACGTTTGTGTGCGATCTGTTGATCGCTGCACGTTGATTGGTGTTGTGCTTCCGGCCGACGAGCATTTGCTACGCTTTGTGATGCAGCATAGAAGCTGACGCGTCACCACTTTATCGCCCAGGTGCAAACGCAGTACTTTAAGCAGCTTTCTGACTATCTCTGACAGTGAGGCGGTCGTAGTCGGTGCGTGTTTTTTGTCGAAATTGTTAATTTGCCATCCAGGATGCAGTTAAAAGTTTTCATTGAGGTAACTCCCAATGCAATTTTCATCCGTTAGCGCTATGTACCAGCGATTAATACAAAGGCTTTTGCGTGGTCTAGTTCCCCAAAACACAAAACACGGCTGTAGTGGCAGCGTTCCAGTCTGTGTTGATTACTTACATATGGCAGATGCATTCAGCACTGGAGAAAGTCCACTTCTTCTCCAATGGCTGCGCTGGGAAATGCAAAAAGAATCATAACTTTGTTAATATTTGTATCCGCCGGAAAGACTGGAGTATGAGACGCGAGTGGATTTTGTGTTGGCCACTGCGCATGGCACTGGTGAAGCGGTGATCAAAAGTGCACGCGATGACACTGGTGGACTGATTGACTTAGCGTGCGGTTTATCGCGTCAGCCTCCAACGGCCATGATATGAGTAAGTCGCAACCCTTCGGCATTCCTTGAAAACTTTGAGTCGTTCCTCAGCACTAAGATTAAGTTTTATTTTTGTCTCGGCGTTCGAAATGTGTTGCGTGGACGATAAACCTGCAGTTTGGTTACGTGAATCGCTTCTCTTGAAGAGAATAAGACTTTAACGCTCCGTGCCGTTAGATGGAAATAGAGCATGGGAGTAGAGATAATGCCACATATCTGCGGACGCCGACCACTTTGTACGCCGCGTCCGAAACTCACGTGCATGACTCGGCCTCGAATAGTGCTGTGTTGAACCTTTGAGGATCAAGTACGTGATGTGCATATGCACCTGCCGTGTTCATGATTCGCTTTTAGTTAAATGCGCTTGTAACTGAAATACGTTGTGTAATATCAAGTAATTCCCTAAGAAATGAAAGAATTCACTTTAATAATTTTTAGAAGGCGAACGGGGGTTTGCCCTCGGCGCAAATCTTCATTTCCAGGCTGGGTCAGCGTATGCGACCTCTTGGTCAGCGTTCATACATATGCGACCTCTGCGACCTCACATCACGGGTTTCGGTGCTGTCGTCCTCTCTGAACAAACTGTTTCCAATGACACCCATACAAAATACCCGCCATAATGCACATCCGACCTTCATTTTGAAGTTAGGTCATCTGACCAATGTGTGACATCTGTGACCTCTCATACACTTCCATGTGTAACTATTTTGGTCTATGATTAGGGAGCTTTAAACTGATTGCAAATCGGTTATAACCTGCAATGCACACAAAGCCTTCGAGGTTCAAGCCTTCAGGCCTTCAGATCTGTTTGTCTGCCTGTATGTCTGTCGTCTATTCTTCTTTGCTCTATTGTCATAATGTGCAGGTTCAACTATGGGCGGCCGTGCTTGACCTTTCCACAGCCACAGACAATCGATGGACAATGTGCTGTGTCGAGGTTCGTTGTCTTGGGGTGTGCAACGGGCTCGTGGCACGTGTTCAGAATTGGGGCGTTGGCTTAACATGCGGTATGGAAAATTCCATGCGCCGACCGAGACCGGCGCATATTGGCGCCTGGCTCGGCTCACAACACAGGTAACGAAATATGGCTGACATCACGTGAAAGCCCCAAATACTGGCTATCCGTCGGACACAGTTTCGTTGCGATCGGGTCAACGTGATGCGCGTGCGCGTCACGGGGGTTCTGAAAGAACCTGTGTCCCGGCAGTCACCAGCCGCCCATAGGAATAACATGTAAAACTGAGATTTTCGCCCCGAAAATCACCAATTTTTGCGCTACCGATCGGCCCGATTCAGACCGCCATCTCCCGGCAACCAATGAACCGATCGACACCAAACGGACACTTCAGTGTTGCCACAATTGCCAACCTCGGCGTGGCAACCGTTTCCAGGTCACGCGCCACGCGGGGGAAGCGAAAGTGACGTTTATCAGCGTTTTTCACGATTGGGTCTATTTCTCGGAAACGGCTCAACTTGGCGACTTGCCGTCACTTTCACCTCAAAGGTAGGTGTACCGGCTGCCCTATTACGATTGACTATTAGTGGCTGCAGTGTGTGAGGGTGCCGTTATTGTGACACGGGCTGCACGTGTTTCGGTCCTTGAAAAAGGCTCAGCTTTCCACTGTCCCCACACCGCTGTCGAATGGCATTTCCCGACAAAAGTGATATGCACGGATAGCCCCACTCTTTATGATGCTCACAGTTCCTTCGGATTTTGCCCATCGCAAATAGTTTGGTTGCAATCGTCGATGCCCGCAACCATTACCAGACGACAGTTCTCCCAGTCATTTTGCGCTTCATCGTGCACCGGTTAATCGCTGGGGCCAATGATATTTAGTGATTGCGTGTAAAGAAAATATACGACCTTCAATATACCAGGAGGTGCTGAGTTGATATCAAAAGTAACGATAAAGAGTTATACTTTATTACTCAACGTTTCGGCCAGGGGCCATCGTCAGGAGATGGCGAACTCCTGACGATGGCCCCTGGCCGAAACGTTGAGTAATAAATTATAACCTTTATCGTTACTTTTGATATCAACTCAGTACCTCCTGGTATATTGAAGGTCGTATATTTTCTTTACACGCAATGTCTAAAACCCAGGAGCATCTAATAGCCATTTTTCGTTGTATTAAACGATATTTAGTGAGCAATGAAGAAAAAACTGGCGCGCGCGCTGTCACGGGAGCCACACTGCCGCGGGAGAGATTTTTTTAAAAATAAAGATTAAATATTCGGACCAGGAAAATTAATCAATCTTCCACTTAAATAGGCATAGTGGCCGAACTAATGAACCGGTATAAATGAAACCAACACCAATTGCAATATTTCACTCAGCGAAGCGAGCGGGTCTTTGCTACTTCGAGGTTCGGTGACTGACACAGATGTTATCCCCTGATCTCTGACGTACTTAAGAATATAATCATCATGTTCTATGAGCGAACAGCTTTGACAAAAACGAGAGCCATTTCGGCTATGTTCATAGTCACGTACAATAACAATGCAAAGTGGGTCAGGTGACATTTCAACACAGTGGCCCGTTATGGAGTCAACCTTGAAAAAACTTGAAGACACCAACAGCTACACAATTGTGGAGCAATCTTCGGTGAAGAAAGAAATAAAAATGAAAATAGGACTTTCCAAAAGGTCTCCAGATCAATACAAGTTAACGAGTTAATTAATGTAGCTGAAATCTGACCTCAGCAAAACTCAACTATTTCTATTGCACTGGACAGTCCTCCTCTTTTAAATGACGTATGGTTTCTTAACTTTGGTACCCGAGTTGCTATCATTTTTTTTCATGTTTGCCCTTTCTCCGTGACCTCAATATTTCGATGGCCTGTAACTCATGACCCCTAAGACCTATATAACCAAAATCTTAGAGTCGTAACATGGGCCCTCGATAACCACGTGGACCAATTTTGTTCAAAATCTCAGGGTGTGTGGTGAACATGCCGTGATGATTTGTCCTGGAATCGCTGAGATTCCGGTGGTGCAATAACCAAGGAGCGGGTTGCGATTTTACAGTTCTACTGAAGGGAACGTGGGAAACGTAGGTCATGAACATCTTACCCTTAGACATGTAGTGTCAATTTTTATTATTTTGTTAGGTTAGGCACTTCGGCCTCCTGAGGCAATTTCGTGTCGTGGAAAGAGAAAAAAATGAAAAATTATAGTGCTGGAAAAGTCAGTTTATAAGTCCTGGAGCAAGTTGGTTTGTTGGAGAAAAATGAAAAGTAGTTTGAGGAGAAGTAGATGATTATCACCCAATAGTGTTGGCAGAGAAAAGGGAATTTTCTGCATATGGCAATAGTCCGTCAATATTTTTCGAGGTCCGTGGAACTTCTGACAGTGAAGAAGAATATGTGTAACTGTAAGATAGGTGTTGCATGATGGGCATGAAGGTCTGGGTGAAGCAGTGTAGATATATCGAGGTGTAAGAAAAGTACGGCCGATGTGTAAACGTGATAAGACTTTTTCTTCACGTCGGTTTTTTATATGATGTGGTCCAGATATCGACGACAGGCTTGATGATATGTAATTATGTATGGTTCGTGTTTAGTGTCCAATTTGGTGTCCAAAAATGTTGAATGCTCTGTTGCATTGATGATTTAATACCTTCAAAATGTGGTGGAATTTCTGTAATGTTTTGGAAGTGTAATGATGCTTTTGCTAATGTGTCGGATTCTTCGTTCCCTAGGATGCCGCAGTGACTGGGCACCCACAGGAAACGGACCTTCACACCCATCAGATGAAGTGTTCCTAGCGTTTCATAAATATAAATATGGCAATGATACGAAAAAGAAAGTGACGAAAGAGATTGTAAAACAGATTTGGAGTACGAACAAATGACGACGCTGCGCATCGGGTGACAGAGAAAACGATTGCGAATGTAACGGAGGGCAATGAGGATGGCATGTAATTCGGCGATGAAAATTGATGTTCTGTCTGGTAGTCGATGTTGTTTTTTTTGTATGTTCCCGAAACTATGGCATTTCCTGTAAAGTTGGCGTTTTTAGAACCGTCAGTAAAAACAAAAGGAACATTAGAATAACGAGACCGAAATTTGTGAAATTTTTGTTTCGCATATTCTGGACAAAGCTGTGATTTTGGAGTGGTGGTTAGATAAAAAATGTGTCGTTCGGCTATCTGCCACGGTGGAGAAAGAGAAGTAATGCGTGGAATAGTGAAATGAAGTTGTTCAGAAAATGTTTTGACTCGAGAAGCTATAGTGAGACCAGTTCGTTTCTTTTCGGCTGGACCTAAATAATCATGATGTAAATTTGGGAGAATTTGTAATGACGCATGTGTGGGGTGGTTTCCGTAAAATTGAATTTTGGAGGCGTAAGTGTTTGCTACATTCTACGGAGAGCTAGTGGATGAATTCCCGATTCGGCTTCTAAAAAAATGATGGGTGAAGTAGTCATTGCGCCGAGTGCGATACGGATAAATTTATTTTGAATGGTGTCTAAAATGTGTAAGGAGGATGTGCTAGCACCGGTATATACTACGGATCCATATTCAATTATGGGTAGAACTAAAGATTTGCAAAGTAGTAGAAGTGTATGACGGTCGGCTCCAAGTGATGAAGAAGTAATGCATCGAAATAAATTCAGTCGGTGAAAACATTTGTTCTGGATGCGTTTGATGTGTTTATGCATTGAAAGCCTACGGTCAAAAATAATACGAGGAAATTTAAACAAATTTACAAAAGGTATATCATTGTTTCCGAGGTGAAGCGGTGTTTCTGGAATTGGGCGGGGAAGTGATTTGCTAAATATCATCGTTGCAGATTTTGTAGCGGAAAAATGAAACCATTCTTCAAGGACCATTTATATATTTTGTCTAGTGCGTTTTGTAGGTGAAATAAACAATGCTCGTATTTTTTTTCCGGAACACCAAATTGCGCTGTCATCGGGAAACAAAGAGTATGATGCGTTAATAGGCATGTCGGTCAAAAGGTCGTTGATGATGAGGTTGAATAAAACTGGTGAAATGCAGCTTCCCTGTGATAGTCCATTTTGAAGAATATGTGGATCGGAGATGGCTGACCGGCACCTGACGTGGAATGGGCGAGTACCGGATAAAAACCTGCTAAATAATGAGCTAAGTGTCCCTTTATACCGAGTTCCTGAATTTTGAAAAGTAATGCGGGTTTGAAAACCACATCGTAAGCTTTGCTTATGTCTAAAAATACTGCGACTGTGTGTTAATGTTTCTTTTTGTAACCTAGGCGGATGTCTGTTTCTAACCGAATAAAGTGATCTATTGTACTGCGTCCTCGCCGAAAACCACATTGAAAAGGAGATGGAAGGGAATTTGCTTCCAGGTGCCAGTTCAGTCTTTTGATAACTATGCGTTCAAAAAGTTTTCCTAAACAACTGGTGAGTGAAATGGGCCGAAAATTAGTGGGGTTACTATGGTCCTTGCCAGGTTTTGGGATGGGTATAAGGAAAGATTGTTTCCAAGTTTCGGGGAAGGCGTGAGTTGTCCACAATGCATTAAATGTATGCAAAATGCAATGCTTGGTGTGATCAGGTAAATGTCTGAAAAAGGAATAATGTAAATTGTCGGGCCCTACGGAAGTATTGCCGGCGTAGGAAATGGCTGTCTCCAGTTCTGAAATTTGAAAAGGAGCATTGTTTGTTTCAGTGTTGGCAGAATGGAATTGTGCTAAATCGGTGTGAAAAGTGGATTGCGCATTTTGTAAGAATTCGGGTCTGTAATTGTTATCCGAACTATGTTGAGCCATGGTGTACGCTATTGTGTTTACTATTGCTTTCGGGTCTGTAATGGTGATGTTTTGGGTTTTGAGGGCCGGGAGTGATTTAAATGGAGTGCGCCCGGATAATCGGCGGATTAATTGCCAGATTTGGCTTAAAGGTGTTCGAAAAGTGAGCTGTTTTAAATATTCTGACCATGAATGACGCCTAGCATCGCGAATAAGGCGGCGTGTCCTCGCTCGTTCATGGTTACGTATAATTAAATTTTGTTGATCGGGGTGTCTTAGGTATTCCCTAAATGCTCTTTTTCTTACCGCAATGGCACGTGCAATTTCGGGAGTCCACCAAGGTACTGGCTTTCGTTTTGCAAAAGGTTTTGTGAGTGGAATTGTAGTAGATGCTGCTTCGATAAGTGTATTTGTAATTAGGTTGATGTATTCGATAGGAGAGATGTTGGGGTTGTCTTTAATATGTGAAAATTCTTGAAATGTTGTCCAATCGGCCTTCGAAACTTTCAAGCGGGGGATAAAACTGGGTGTGATATCGGTCGCAGTTGAAAATGTGGGTGTTAATTTGATGAGGTAGTGGTCGCTGTCATGGATGTCGGTGTCTATGGTCCAATCAAAGTAGCTGGCAAGGGTTGGAGAACAGATAAATAAATAAATGGCTGTTGCTGTATCATGTCCAAGGTGAAAAAGTTGGTCCTCCGGTGTTAAGTATTACTAAATTATGCCGGTCTAAAATGTGTTCAATGATGCGGCCGCGAGTGTGTCCATGTGTACGTGCTTGATCCCAGGCTGGACTATGTGCATTAAAGTATCCGAGTAATATGAAAGGCTTCTTGAAATGTGCCATAAGGTTTTCTAATTGTGTCAAAATATTTGTGTTGTTGTTGTGTGATGGAATATAAATGGAGCACACATCTATATTCCTATCATGTAAACGTAAAATACAAGCAACTGCTTGCAAGAGTGAATTAAGTGTAATTTGTGCATGTGTAAAATCTTTTTCTATGTAAAGTGCTGTACCGACACTTCGATGTGATCCACGGACCTCGTCGTGACAATACAATGAATAATTGAAAAGATTGAAGTTGCATGTATCATTAGGCAAAAACCATGTTTCTTGGAGTGCTATGAGAATAGGTGCGAGAATACAGAAGAAAAAACTTTCATTTCGGCCCATTCTGATTTTAAGTTACGGTAATTCCATTGTAAAAATGTAGACTTCTGGAAAAAAAGTGTTAATGTTTGTCGGCACCATTCGGTGCATGTCGGAGCCAGGAGTGCAGTTCAGGTGGGTATGCGTGTTGAGTGCGGACGGCGGCAGTGGACCCGCTCGAGTCGTCCGGCCGACCGGTGACCTTGGCAAGGTCACGGCGGCCGGTTACTGCCTCGGGGGATGCCCACCGGCCTGAAGTTGGTCGTGTCACGTGGGCGCCGGCCGGCGCTGGACGCGCAGGGCTCGATCGGCGGCCCGCTGATGGGGAACATGAATTTCCTCCCGCAGCCGAGTGACTACGGGGCCCGTCACACCTCCCTGGAGTGGTCCGCTTGTTGGAAGCCGGGGTGGTCTGTATATTGGGAACCGGAGTTCTTTGTGTCGTGGTGGTGATTGGTTTTAGTTTGGTGAGTGGTGCCAGGCCTGGTATAAGTTATGTTTGCGTGGACGTGGAATTTGTTTTGACGCGAGGTGTAGAGGGAGCAATGGTGGCCGCCTGGGCGTAAGTTCTGGTGGTCGGGGAGGTGGCCTCGACGGTCCGCCGGGCCTGCGGGTAGGAGACTCCGGTCGTGGCCTTGACGGCGCAAACCTCTTTTTCCCGTTGCCAGCGGGCTGGTTGGCGACAAGTCTTACTGCCGTGGCCGAAGCGCTGGCAATTAAAACAGCGGAGAGGATTGGGAATAAAGACACAGACCTGGTATCTGATGTAGCCGGCGAGGAGGGCATTGGGAAGAGTGGTAGAGTTTAAGGTAAGGACTAAGAGGCTTGTATCTCGTTTCTGGCCGTCTTTAAAGGAGGTGATGCAGGGGACGTGGGTCACCCTCTCCGGCCTGAGCTCAGTCTGGATATCTCCTTCAGACATGAAGCGGAGCTCCGGCGCGAAGATGGTGCCCCTGGTGGTGTTGCGGTTGGAATGTAGCGTAATGGTGACGGATTTACCACAAAATGTGGTGGTACGGAGGAGGGCTTTGGCCTGGGCTCGGGTTTGGGTTTTACTGACGATGGTTCCGTTGGCAGGGGCTTCGATGTCAGGATTGGTTAAGGAGCAGATGGCGAGGAGTTGCTTGGTCGGCCAGAAAACGTTAATACGGCGGAAGGAAACGGATTGCTGGACAGGCTTGACAACTATGTAAGAGCCAGCACTGTCGAGATAGGGTTCAATGAATTCAGGGTGAGAGGGCGTGGTCTGTTTCGGACGTGGGTCAGCGGCGTGGAGGGTTATGGTCTGGTCCGGATCGCGAGGCGAGGTCATGGGCTTGGGACGAGCAGGGTTCGGCGAGGCACAAAGGGCTTCCATCGCGTCATCCAAAGGAATTGTCCGGCGCGGGTCATCAACGGTGGTATCGAGAGATGGGACATCATGTGCAAAGTTCGGGGTCGCATGATGGTCATCAGGTGTAGCTATTGGTGGAAATTCCGTCTCGGTGTCCGGTGGCGAGCTAGGGTCGGTGTCTTTCTTTCGTTTTTCCCAATCGCGGGGAAAAACCTATCTAACGAAATCTAAATAAACACGAAGGACACACAGAAAACAGGGAACAAAAGTACGCCGAGGAAAAACCAGGTGGGGCGACGGGTGTCATCCCACTGGGAAACCAAATGCGAAAAGAACGACGGATGTCACCCCACGAAAATAAAAATATAGGACTGCAGAACCAGCAGTCAGTCTGGCCAGAATTGGCACGGTGGAGTGATCAGCGAGCTTTGGTAGCTAGTAGTGCGCACGCAAATAGTGCTGAACACTCCATGAGTGGTGTCAAGGACAAAGAAGGTACTTGAAAATATTTTGCTTGGTCCGCAAAGTCTGGTCAGTGAGACCGCCAAAGCTACGAGACATGATCAATGGCTCAACCTGAAGATGCCAGCCTAACTTCTCTCGTGACCATTTTTCCTTCCATTACTCCTGCCAGTGAACCTCGTCACGACATTTCCTCTGTTCTACGTTCTTAGTTCAGTAGAAGTCTGAGTAAATTCACTTTCAATATTTGTACCGCGCGCCCCGCCACGTTCTACATACGTCCAGACTATAGCGACCTTTCATTCATATTTACACAAGCTGCCGAGAGATGGTAGCACCAGTCAATGCGCAAGCCGCCTGCCATACCAACGATGGTATGCATCTGGTCTTGTGCGTACAGCACGTGAGCCATAGGCATAGGAACTGGGGGGGCAGGGGGTCATGACCCACCCACTTTTCAAAGTGGGGGGGGGGGAAACAATGGTAGCTGGCCCTCCCACTTTTGAGACATCTAAATTTCCTCAAATGCAGCATGCAGACGTTTGAATATGTGGAAAACTTCCTGCAATCCATAACTAAGTAAAAGCTGTACCAATCGCATCGTAGCACTTCATTTCTTAAGTCATGCACACTTGGACATGAACCTAGAACAACGCAACTAATTCAGGAGTTCACGTAATACAACAGATATATGGATATTCATACCTTATATTACGTTATGAAAAGACTATAAAGCAGATAATGTGCCAGCCAGTACCACATGGAGTATTCAGTGCTATCAGGTTTCATATTGCCAGACTGTACTGATTACTCCGCCGTGCCAGTTTTGGCCAGACTGACTGCTGGTTATTGCAATTTATTTTTCATTTTCGTGGGGTGACACTCGTCGCTCTTTTCGCATTTAGTTTCCCAGTGGGGTGACACCCGTCGCCCCACCTGGTGTTTTCCTCGCCGTATTTCCGTTCCCTTTGTTCTGAATGTTTATTTAGATTTCGTTCGGTAGGGTTTTTCCCCGTGATGGGGGAAAAAGAGGAAAAAGGATAATGACCCCAGCTCGCCACAGGACTCTGAATCAGAATTTCCTCCTCTGACCACACCCGACGACCATCGCACGAACACGGAATTGGCCTCTGATGTTCCCTCACTGAATACGACCGTCGATGAACCACGCCGGATGATTCCACTCGATGACGCATGGAAGCCCTTTGCGCCTCGCCGACCCCTGCTCATTCCAAGATCACGAACCCGTCTCGCAATCCAGACCATACTATTACGCTCCACGCCGCTGACCCACGCCCGAACCAGACCACGCCCTCCCAACCTGAACCCATCGAATTACAAATACACTTTTCGAGGCAGCTTCCACGACTATTCCACTTACAAAACCATTCACAAAAAGGAAACCAGTACATTGGTGGTGTCAAGCAATTTCAAAAGCCATTGCGATAAGAAAAGAGCATCTATGAATTATTTACGACATCCGGATCAAGAAAATGTATACATCCGTAACCGCGAACGTGCGAGGACCCGCCGCATCATTCGCGATGCCAAGCGCCGGTCATGGGCCATGTATTTACAGCAGCTGACTTTTCAAACATCTTTGAGTAAAATATGGAAATTAATCCGACGTTTGTCCGGACGCTCCTCATTTAAATCTGTACTGGCCCTCAAAATCCACAATTTCACCATTATAGACCCACAAACCATAGTAAATACCATAGCTGATACCATAGCTCCAATGTGAACTACCGACCTAATTTCCTACCAAATGCGCAAAACACTTTTCACACCAATCTCGAACTCTTCCAATCCGACAATACCGAGGACTACAATGCTTCGTTTAAACTTTTCGAACTGCAGAATTCCATTTCCTCCACCGGTAGCACTTCAGTAGGGCCTGACAAATTACATTATTCCTTCTTTCGACATTTATCTGACCACACCAAACAATGCATCTAAGACACATTTAATTCATTATGGGCAAATCACATCTTTCCTGAAACATGGAAAAAAGCAATCATCATTCCCATTCCAAAACCCGGCAAAGATCACAGTAACCCCAATCATTTTCGGCCAATTGCTCCTACCAGTTGCTTGGGGAAACTTCTGGAAATAATGATTAGTAAAAGACTGACCTGGCACCTGGACACAAATTCTCTTTTATCTCCATTCCAATGTGGTTTTCGTCACGGACGCAGCCCAGTCGACCATCTCATTAGATTAGAGACAGACATCCGACTTAGTTACAAAAAACACGAACACACTATTGCAGTATTTTTGGATATTAGCAAAGCTTATGATATAGTCTACAAACCCGCATTACTTTTCAAAATTCATCAACTCGGTTTCAAAGGAAGCTAAGCTCATTATTTAATCGGTTTTCTATCTGGTAGTCGCTCTTTCCACCTCAGATGTCAATCATCAACCTGCACTCAGCATGTTATGAACAACGGACTGCCGCAGGGCAGCAGCATATCACCAGTTTTATTTAACATCATCATTAATGGCCTTTTTGCTGACATGCCTGCAAATGTATCATTTTCTCTTTTCGCGAACGATAGTGCAATTTGGTGCTCGGACAAAAACTACGAAAATTGTTTGATTCGGCTTCAAAACGCCCTTGACAAAGTACATCAATGATCCATCAAGTACGGTTTCAATTTTTCGGCCCCCAAATCTGCAACCATGATTTTTAGCAAATGCACTCCCTGCCAAAACCCAGATACACAGCTTCACCTTGGACAAAATGACATACCTTTTGTACATTCATTTAAATTTATTGGTGTAATCTTTGATCGCAGGCTTTCCATGCATCAACCATTGAAACACATCCAGAACAGATGTTTTCGCCGACTAAATTTATTTCGCTGCATTACTTCCACCCCCTTAGGAGCCGATCGTCACACTCTTTTACAACTATATAAATCCTTAGTACTCCCCATCATTGAATATGGCTCAGTAGTTTATGCTGGTGCCAGCCCATCCTCCTTACACATTCTTGACACCATTCAAAATAAAAGTCTCCGTATCGCACTTGGTGCAATGACCATTTTACCCGTCATCTCTTTAGAAGCCAAATCGGGAATTCCTCCTTTAGCTCTCCGCCGAATGCAACAAACACTTAGATACGCCTCCAAAATTCAGTTTCATGCAAACCATCTGACACACACGTCATTGCAAATTCTCCCAAATTTACATCCTCATTATTTAGGTCCAGCCGAAAAGCGAACTGGACTCACTATAGCTTCTCGGGTCAAAACATTTTCTGAACAACTTCACTTCACTATTCCACCCATTACTTCTCTTTCTTCACCAACTACACCACCGTAGCAGATAGCCGAAAGACACATTGTATATCTCACCACCACTCCAAAATCACATCTTTGTCCAGAATATACCAAACAAAAATTTCACTAATTTCGGGCTCGTAATCACCATGTTCCTTTTGCTTTTACTGACGGTTCTAAAAACGCTAACCTTACAGGAAATGAAATAGTTTCGGGAGCGTACAAAAAACAACATCGGTTACCAGACGGAACATCAATTTTCATCGCTGAATTGCACGCCATCCTCATTGCCCTTCGTTATATTCGTAATCGTTTCCTTTGTCACCCCATGCGCAGCGTCGTTGTTTGTTCTGACTCAAAATCTGTTCTTCAATCACTTTCTTCACTTTCCTTTTCACACCTTTGCCATATTTCCATCTATGACACACTTCAAACACTTTACATGGTGGGCGTGAGGGTCCGTTTCCTGTGGGTGCCCAGCTACTGCGGCATCCCAGGAAACGAAAAAGCTGACAAATTAGCAAAAGAATCATTAGAATTTCCAAACATTAAAGAAATTCCGCCACATTTTGATGCCATTAAATCATCAATAGAGCAGATAATTCGACATTTTTGGATACAAAACTGGATACAAAACTCAAACCATACACAATTACGACTTATCAAACCTACTGTTGAACCATGGGCATCTTCTTTTAAAAAAAACTGACACAAAGAAAAAGTCCTATCACGTTTACGCATCGGCCATACTTTTCTTACCCATCGATTTATCTGCACGACTTCACCTCAACCTTCATGCCCATCATGCAACACTCATATAACAGTTCCACAAATATTACTACACTGCACACAATATCATGACCATAGAAAACCATTGATCGATTACTGCCACGCACACAACATCCGTTTCACTTTGCTCTCACTGAACAGTGAGAGCATGAATGTATGGTATAGCATGAATGTATGTATAAAGGGTGATCATCCCCCAACATTGGGGGATGATCACCCTTTTCTTATCAAGTTACTTTTATTTTTCTGCGAGAAGCCAACTTGTTGCAGGCTTTATAAACTGACTTTTTCGATTTAGTACTTTGTTCCTATTCACCAGCGGCACGAAATGGTCTGGGGAGGCCGAAGTGCCTAATTTAACAAATCGAAATAGCCAGTACCAAAATACATTCATACTAGAGTTTCACTGTGGTTCTTTGACTGTTAACATATTCAAAATCGATTTCATTAACATTGCCTAGAGTAGAAAATTGGAGCACTGGGCATTGGAGCATTCCGTCTCCCCATGAGAGGTTGTGGGCCCCCAATATCGCGCCGGGGTTCGGAAAAATAACGCCAGGCTTCCTAAAGATCCTGTTGGTGTCCCAAAGAATCACACCGGAGAACATACAAATCACTTTGGGGGCCACAAAAAGTCGCGCAGGGGTCCCTGAAAATCACGATGGGGCTTCCAAAATCTCACCAAGGCCCATGAAAATCACATTGGGGTCTCAAAAATCGTTCCAGGACACTAAAAATGACGGAATGTTGGCTCCAAAATGTTGGACCGGGCCCCTCCAAACACCGCTGGGCCTCCAATTGGCCACGCCGGGACCCCGATAAATCGCGCCAGGGCCCCAAAAAAATCACGCTAAGTCCATAAGAGGTCACGGAAATCACGCTGGAGGCCAAAAAGACCGGAGGTCACGCCGGGGCCCTCGAAAACGACACTGGACACCAGAAAGACTGGCCAGACACAACAAAAATAATCGGGCTGGGTCACAAAAGGTCGGGTCGGGGCCCCTGATAATCGCGCTGGGGCCCCAAAAAGTTGGACCGGGCACCGAGAAAGTCACGCTGGGAGCACAAAAAAGTCGTGTCGTGGTTCTGGAAAACCACGATGGGTGCCGCAGAAAGACGGGCTGGGCCCCTGAAAATCACGTTGGGGGCTTCAATAGTTTGCGCCTGAGCCCAGAAAAGCAAGCCGGGGGCCAAAAGAAGTCGTGCCGGGCTTCTTGAAAATCACAATGGGGACTCCAAAAGGTTGGGCCGGGGCCACTGAAAATCACGCTGAGCCTGAAGGTACCGAAAAGTCGCGCCCGGACCCATGCAAATCACGTTAGGGGCTCGACAGGTCGCACCGGGTCCTCAAAAGTCTCATCGGGAACGCACAATAAATGAAGCCGGGGCAACGAAAAAGACAGTCTGGACATGGAAAATCACTCTGGGGTCCAGCAATTGTTCCAAAAGAAACAAAAACGTATTGTACTCCCAAATACGTGTCGAGGCCACTAAAACTCGCGTTAGGCATCACAACAAATGGAGACACGGGGTCCAAAAATCGACTTGGATCCAAAAACGTCGCGCCGTTGCCCTTGTAAATCACTAGGGGCCCAAAAAGTCTCGTCGGAGCCCCACAAGTCGCAGATGGCTTCCCAAAAATCAATGCCTACCCGGAATGTTACTCTGCGACCACGCAAATTGCGTCAAAGACACCCAAAAACGCGTCGGGCCCCGGAAAGGAAGCACATTGGAGCACCGAAAAAAATGCACTGGGAGCACGAATAATCGTACCGAGGCCCAAAAATATCGCACAGAAGGCTTGCAAAAATAGAGGTCGACCCAACAAAAAATCACAAAAGGGCTCCTTCGAGTCGACCCGAGCACCGGAAAATTCAGCACAGGTCCTGGAAGAAAGTTATTCTAAGGACATTTTTGCTCTGAAGGTTGCCATCGGCTGAAAAAAAAACTCGTTGAGCAGCCGCAGTGGCATACCAAAGAGGCAAATACAACCAATCTCCATCCTGAAGAGGTGGGCTTCCAACAACCCAAGAATCGCGTCGGGGTCTCCAAAAAATATTTCGGTGCCCTATAGATTCGCGTCGGGGCCCCCATAATTGAAGGTTATGCTGGGGTTCCACAAATGTGAGCGAGGAACTCCAAATGAACACAGCGGGACCCCAAGAGCACAACTGGAGGACGAAAATGCACTGGGCCCTCAAAAGCGTACCGAGTCTAGCAAAAAGCGACAGGGCTTTAACACATGCGTTGCAGCTCTAAATAAACACACCGGGAGCTAAAAACAAAACGCAACGGGCCCTCAAAGCACACCAGAGACTTGAGACCGCATGGGGGCCTCAAAAACAGGCTGGAGCCCTAAAAAAATCGACATGGTCCTAGAAAGGAACAAAAAGACCGCGCACTAAGTAAACACCAAGGGGTCTGGGAAACCTCGCCGATACCTAACAAAGATATCGTCGGTGCGCAAAAACGCAACAAAACTATAAAAAAGAGCCGGGGTTGCAAAAATGTGCCGGGCCCCTCACAAAAATCAAATTTAAAAGTGTAAATTTGAAAGTACTTATGCTGCGATGAAAGTTCTTTTTCAGTACCACATGCTGCTGTTAGCCATAGGCGCGCCCATGGGGCCTGCCTCCTCCCACTTAGGGGCCCCTTTGCCCTGCCCCCTTGGAAATTGTGTGTTCACTATTCAAATTATCGGGTTCTCTATTCAAAAGTGCTCAACCATGATACTTTGCGAAATTTCTGGGTGCGCCCCTGCTGTTGACCCCGGCCCACCCACTTTTTGAGCCGTTCCTACGCCTATGACGTGACCTACATAGCCCGCTTGGTGTCCGCGGCCGTCAAACACGGCACGGTGCACAGACGACTCAGCAGGTTCACGTGGGTGTTCTGGGACAGCGTTCTGTCCAATGTGATGCAAATGTCTCCACCTCAAATCATGGGTGGAGGGTGACTCCGTGAAAATCGACATGAAGCTTTGGAAAGTTGCATAGATTTTGGCGACTTCCAAAGCCCATGAGCAATGTTTTAATCACATTTACTTTGATAACGTGTGTGCTGAACCACCGACCGAGCGAAGCTAGCGCATTTTCTCATATGCGAGATAACCATGATAATTTAGTTTTTTTTCCGCAACCGGGAACTGCGTATCGTCGGCGTCTGTACGACCATGGCATGGCTTCCTCCCAGAACATTGCCATGTCGTTGGCGAAGACAGTAAACAACAAGGGTCTGCCCTCATGCTAAATGGAAGAACGCCTCGACGAATAGGAGTAGTGAGAAGTCTCTACTGTTATATTGCAGAGCGGTGCTTTATCTCTGTTACAATGCAACATTTAACACATCAAAGAGATGGGATTTCCGATCGAAAATTGGGTAAGAACTAAAAAAAGTCGCGTTTCGATTCAGAACTATACCCGTGTTTGCCATGCGCACTGATACATTACGTACCGCTGGCTTTGCGAACCTCTTTCTGCCCGTACTCTTAACACCTTTACCGTTTGCTTAGCACACCCTTCGCAGCTCGGAAATTACGAACCTGCGCTTTGGTTACGACCCTCTCTCATTGCAGACCTCCAGCGTGTGAACTTCCGTCCAAGACGCTGATTTGGCCAACAATGAGCTGATATTAACGCCACGGAATCCGACATTTTTCGTTGAGACTTTACTCCACATGTCTTGTTAGGCCATGACGCGACACCGCGAGGTTGCAAATGTAGTCGATGGAAATGTTTCGAATTCCGAACAAGCTTCATTAATGCTTATGTATTGAACACACATTCACGACACACACGATGCGCAATAGAACATTATTAAATACGAAGATACCACACAATGCTACAAGTCACTGATGACAAAGGGAGATTGATATGCTGTTCCATGTAGTCGATGGAAATGTTTCGAATTCCGAACATGCTTCATTCATGTTTATGTATTCAGCACATTCAGGACACACACGATGTGCCATAGAGCATTCTTAAATACGAACACACCGCACCATGTGGAAAGTGACTCATGGCAAAGGGAGATTGACATGTCGTTCATGTCAAGAATTGCAACAGGTGTGACACTAGTTGTAGCGAGCCCTGTAGCCGACGATAACACGCTCGTACTGAGGTTCGTATGAGACAGAGGCCTGCTCGTCGTCGTCAGACACCTCCGGGGTGGGGTACTGGGTGGGCACAGGGGTGGGCAGGTGGTCGCCCTGTGGCTGGAATCCCTCCTCGCCGGCGGTGTAGACAACGGTGTAGGTGACGCCATCCGGAGCGGTGTAGCTGAACTGTCCGGACACGCTGTAGTTGTTGTCGTCCTGTGGCTGGCCAGACTCGGACACCGAGATGCCGTTCTCAGACACGAAGCTGAAACAATGCAAGTTCTGCACTTAAATGACGTCACGAGTACGTCATCAGAGCATGAAATGACCTCACGGGCGAGTCATCAGTGCATGAAATGACGACACGGGCGCGTCATCAGAGCACACAACGTTGTTAAAGTCCGTCCCTTCTGTCGATTCGCATTCCGTCCACTCTCTATTTTTGCCGAAGACACATTAAGCGTGGGGAAAGTAGCAATTCTCGCACCTAGGGCACTCCTCCATGCTCCAGCTGGGGCGAGGCGTCAGCAATCGCCACCGCACCACTTTAGGATGGCTATCAACTCACGATTCCTCATAGGAGCCGTCGTCGTTGTGGTCGATGTTTTGTCTGAGGATGTTGATGATATCGTGCTCGGAAGGCAGCCCAGAAGGGGCGGCCGCAGCCACGGCTAGAATGGCGGTGATGATGAACTGAAAAGGAAAATGCGATGTGAAAGCTGCTGGGAAAGTAACACAAATTGCAATGTATAGCAAAAGCAATAGCCACCGTTTTCCTAGAGACATCCACACGCATAGCGAAACGTTGCTAACGGGACCGGTAGCCAGAATTCGGAAGGGAAATACGGTATTAAATTGATTGAATTGATTGATTGATAGGACATTGTGGAATTACGACAAGTTCGGGTAGAGGCAGTTGTCAGTATAACACTGAGGCCGCATGTGGAATTTTGTGAGTTACCAGCTTCATGCTTGTTGTTCGCGAGGCGGGTCAGTGGTGGACTGATGCTTCCCTGGGCCGGAGACGGAGCTTTTATATCGTGGAGGTACACGGCCACGGGGACGCCTGTACCGACCGTCGAGGTCATGTTCAAACGGAACCGGATCGTGGTGATGGTGTCAGTGGGAAACATTGGGTCGTCCAGTCGCGCTTGGGTACCGATGGAAGCTGTGTTTCTTCCCTGGACAGAATACAAATGGTCGTCAGCATGGGATGGCATTTGTAGAGCTCTATCTCGACCGGGCTCCGGTGGGATATAGCAAATTCATCGGCAGCGAGGACACATCGTGCTCCAGTTAATTATTGATAAATAACTTGCCGATTTGCCTGCCATGAAATCTAGGTGTTGATATGAGCTGACACAATGGCATAAACGGCGTGAATATGGGGACAGTTTCTGCCCGACTGATCCTACACTCCGTCACAGATTTTGTCATGTTTGACGTTATTCTGCAGCCATGTTAGAATATTCTTTGACGCAAATGAGAAGCTATGGATTAAAATCTTGGAGAATTCCGGGGAAAACAATAATGAGAAATTAACTTAGTAAGTTTCCGTTGCTTTTCGTTCCTTTATGTTTAAGAACATAATTTGTTAGTGTTGCCAGTTGGCATAAAGCAGGTGCCGTCTGCCCATTAAGGCAATTAGGTCAGTGTCTCATCTGAGTAGAACTGGAAAGTATGCTTTAGGTGTTATTTGAGTGCAAATCTATGCCTTTTTGCAATGGAAAATAGCAAGCTTGAAAATTGAAAACAAAAGTGCAAGGGTGACTCGTAATTATGGTGAATATTCATGTCCAGACATCCATCTCAAATTGAAACCAGCTCCATCACTGGTCGGCAACACTCGTGAATGAATAAATCATCTGGCAGGTATCGCCATATATTGCGCTTTCGTTTCAAAACATGCGCAGGGTATGCGGCATTCGCAAGATGAACGAAAACGTTTAATTGGAGTGCATTGCACTCTCAAAGAAAATCACCAGTGACCTTCATTTTCGAGGTACATCGGGCATGTTGCACACACAAATTTTCCATTGATGCGTGAAATTTAAGGAATGTGCAACATTGTGTGCAGAGGCGTATCAAGGGGGAGGGGTATTGGCATAGTTGCTACCTCTCAGAGGTTGTGGAGCCCCGCGAATCGCGCCGGAGTTCGGAAAAATTGCACCAGGCTCCCCAAAATCCAACTGGTCCCCCAACAATCGCACCAGGGCCCCAAAAAATCACACCGTGGTTTCAAAAAAATCGTGCATGAATTCCTGAAAATGACGCTGAAGTCCCCCAAATCGCACCAGACCCCTAAATATCACATTTGGTCCCGAAATGTCGCGCAGGAGCCACTGAAAATGACGCTTGAGCCCACAAAATCGTACCAAGGCCGCTGAAAATCATATTGGAGCCTCAAAAATCGTTCATGGGCCCCTAAGAATGGCGCTGGGGCTCCAAAAAGCGGGACCGGGACCCTGAAAATACCGCTGGTGTCCCAAAAATTCGTGACAGGACTCCCGAAAAGTCGCGCCAGGACCCTAAAGATCACACTAGCACCTGATGAGGTCGGACGGGAGCTCCTGGAAATCGCACTGGGGAAAAAGCATCGCCGGTGCCCCTGAAGATGACGCTGGTGTCCAAAAGACGGTCCAGACCGTTGAAAATCATGCTGGGGCCCAAAAGATCGGGCCGGTGTCCCTGGAAATCGCGCTGGAGACCCCAAAAGTCGAACCGGGGCCCTTGAAAATCACGCTGGGGCCTCAAAAGTTCGCACATGGGCCCCTGAAAATAACGCTGGGGCCCATAAAATCATGTAGGGGTCAGTCAGAAAATAACCGAAAGAAAATAACCTTCACACCTTCGCATCATCCCCCCAAAACTCGCTCCAATGGAGACGTGTCCCGATGAAAGGAATGATTCAATGCATTATAATCAACATGGTTAACATGATCGAACATGTATTGAACATGAATTTCATCTGAAAGGACCTCACTAGTACAGCACCACCTTAAACAACATTTTTATTCACGAGGGCTTGGAGGTGATGCCGGTTGGATGTTTGATGCAAATGTTCACTTTATGATGAAACACAGTATTCACACCCCATGTGACGTCAGCCTTTGCGGCACAAGGTCGCCTTTGGCAGCATACAAAGTTTGCTTTATATGTCCTAACTTGATCAAACTTATCCAACTTTGGTTTTGTCTCTTTGTCACGAACACTCAGCGGATTCACAAGAGCAAACGCAGTCCATTGGTATACACTTCAAGCTCTGTTATTAATACAACGACAAGCTGGCTTCAGACCCGTCAATGGCCTTCTCAGTCAACTTTTACCGAATTCAGAAATGGACATTGATCCTATATCCAGGTCAGATATGGACATAATAGACGTGTAGAGTTGTGCTGGCCATCTAACCTTCAACGCACCAACTTCCAAAGTCAACGGCTAGCTTCCCCATCCCATAACTATTATGTCTGATTGTACTGGTTTTCCGTGACGGTGAGTCAATGGATCAGCAGGGTAATTGTAAGGTCGGTCTGATTACTCAACTGCTCTTTATCGGCAACTGAAAACCCATATCAGCAATTAGCCACCAACACTCCACTTGAACTGTTCAAAACTAGTTCGGTGGTGTTCAAAGTCATCTCCGTGTTCGGAGCTAAAATTCCCGCCTTCGTAAACATTGGTATTTTTGCCGGATGCGTGTCTGACCTTGGCTGAGGTGATCGTGCCACGCAGCGGTCCACAGCTGGCCGTGACTACAGCAAGGTCAGTCGGCCAGAGGTCGGATACAGTGCACGCGCACCATACCAACCCACGCTGGGATATCTCTACACATCACTACGTGCAACCACGTGCAAGGAATGTGTAGTAGTGTGTAGCAGTGTGTAGCAGTGCATAGCGGAGTGTAGCAGTGTGTAGCGGTCTGTTGAAGTGTGTAGCAGTGTATAGCAATGTATAGCAATGTGTAGCAGTATGTAGCAGTGCGTAGCAGTGTGAAACAGTATGTAGCAGTGTGTAGCAGTGTATAGCAGTGCATAGCAGTGTGTATCAGTGTGTAGCTGTGTGTAGCAGTGTGTATCAGTGTGTAGCAGTATGTAGCAATGTGTAGCAGTGTGTAGCAGTGTGTAGCACTACGTAGCAGTGTGTAGCAGTGTGTAGCAATGTGTAGTAGTGTGTATCAGTGTGTAGCAGTATGTAGAAGTGTGTATCAGTGTGTAGCAGTGTGTAGCAATGCGTAGTAGTGTGTGTCAGTATGTAGCAGCATGTATCAGTGTGTAGCACTGTGTAGCAGTGTGTAGCAGTGTGTAGCAGTGTGTAGCAGTGTGTAGCAATGTGTAGCAGTGCAACATGTGTACAGCAGTCGGAATTCCCCAGGCAAGACCGGCCAGTGTTCCTACGACGTCGGGTATGTGTCAGCTAAACATGCTGTGACGAAAATCCGACTAGTGAAACTAAGTGGTCGACCTTCCAGTCTTCAACAAAGTCAGCGAATGCTGAACCAGCCGTCCGTATCCGAAATGTTGCGGAATCTGCATGCAGTGCTATCTCCGGGCAGCCTCGACCGATCTGAGTTTGGTGACACCCGCCCGCCCCCCCCTCCATCCCCCGGCACCAAACACGGTGACCTGAGAACCGAAAGGGAAGTAGGGAAAGGGAAGTGAAGTATGTCTTTTGTGCATATTTTCTGATATGGGTAACAACGATATATGGGCGGAGTTCATGCAACCCGTATGAGCCAAAGTAGTTATGAATGGTCGTTTATCGAGGACATACACCATAGACGAGGAGCTCCGATAGGGATACCATCACGTTGTTTGTTGCTTCTGTGATGCATCGAACCACAAACAATGCCAATAGATGCACGCACAAGCATAATTCGGAGTGGAGATGCGTAGAATAAAACATCTGTATACGTAAATGACATTGGGGATGATGAATCAATTTTCGAATTCCCGGCAGTATCATCACATTTGAATAACAAGAACAAGCTACCGAGTCTGCACATCACGAGACCGTGAATTGTATGCCTTGGGACAGCGATGCGCTTAATACGCGTGCCAATGGGAGGTAGTTGACAAAACGTTCATGTTTTGTTACTTTGCAAATAAACATGCCCCTGGCAATAGGCCAGCATCGTATTGCAGGGTCCCAAAGAACAAATTTTCTTATCGCATTTCGAGCTGTTTGATTTCCAGCTGCTCACTCGGGCGAACTTCGCATTTGTGCCTGATCGTTTATTTGCTGATAACCATGCCACTTAACCACGAGAGCTCGGGTTACTCAAAATAGAAATCGCTTAAACCCAGCAATCTTCAAATCAAGCTTCAAAAACAAAGCTAGCACTGTCGTTTCATTTATTTTCTGATCCCCGTGTTAGATCCTGCAATCCAATGGTGGTACGGTTCGCGTCGCATACAAATCTGCTTTTCCAACCACGCGCCTCCGACAGGGCCTTGCCCGGTCCAGACGTGACCTCGACGCTCGGTACAGGTGTCCCCGAGGATGCGCACCTCCGCCGTATAAAAGCCGGGTCCCCGGCCTAGAGACAAATCAGTCCACTATTGACCCGCCTTCCGAACATCAAACATGAAGCTGGTAATGGTACTGTCCGATTATTGATGTAGATGATCAATGATCCCTCACCTCACGGTATGTACATGGCAACTGCTGCTCGCAGCAGCTCACTTCATCGCACTTATATATTAACAGTAACGTTCAGAATTAAACAAGAACACTCCATTATTTAAACTATTCGTCGGACGGCATAAAATTGTATTTCGATTTCATGAATTTGTGCACCTCACTCATTCCCCTCTGTGTTGAGGTACAAGTCATAATTTAATAATTAATTTTTTTCTTCAGTACATTATGGCCGTCTTGTCCGCCCTGGCTGCCGCCACCCCTTCTGAGCTGTATTACGACCGCGACTCCATCGATATCCTCAGACAAAACATCGACCACAGGGACGACGGCTCCTACGCACAGTTGTGAGTGGACACCAATTCTGAAGTGATGGAGATTAAAACAAACCACTGCGTCTGAGGAACGATAAGCTTTACCACCGTTTATGATGAAAGCCGCTGCACTTTTAATATACTCATTACAAGGATATGAAACAAGAGCTTTGCCTTTAAATAAACCACTGTTTGTTTGAGTGAATGGGAAGTTGTCTTCCTTTCTTTGATTTTATGATGATAGGCACTTCGGCCTGCTCAGGCCATTTCGTGCCGTGAATAACAAGAAAAGAAATAATGTTATGAAAGCCAATTTACAAGTCCTGAAGCAAGTTGGTTTTTCGGAGAAAAATGAAAAGTAGATTGATGGAAAAGGGTGTTTATCTCCTAATAGTGTGGGCAAAGAAAAGGGGTTATTGTGTGCACGGCAGTAGTTGGTAAGTGTTTTTCGATGGTCATGGTAATGTTGACAATGTAGGAGAAAATGTGAAACTGTAAGATGAGTGTTGCATGATGGGCATGAAGGTCGAGGTGAAGCAGTGTAAATGGGTGAGAAAAGTATGACCTATGCGGAGCCGCGATATAACTTTTTCTTCTTGTCTGTTTTTTTATATGATGTGGTCCAGTTATCGATGACAGGTTTCATGAGACGTAATTGTGTGTGGTTTGTAGTTTCAGTCCATTGTTGGTTCCAAAAATGTCGGATGCTCTGTTTTATTGTTGATTTAATGCCTTCAAAATGTTGTGGAATTTCTGTGATGTTTGGAAGTCGTAATGATGATTTTGCTAATTGGTCTGCTTCGCCGTTTCCTGGGATGCCGCAGTGACTGGGCATCCACAGGAAACGGACCTTCATGCCCATCAGATGAAGTGTTTCAAGTGTGTTATAAATGGAAATATGGCAATGGTGCGAAAAAGAAAGTTAAGAAAGTGTTTGAAGAACAGATTTGGAGTCCGAACAAATGACGACACTGCGCATGGGGTAACAAATTGAACGGTTGCGGACATAGCGAAGGGCAATGAGGATGGCGTGCAATTCGGCGATTAAAATGGAGGTCCCGTTTGGCAAGCGATGCTGTTTTGTGTATGTACCTGAAACAATGGCATTTCCTGTGTAATTTGCGTCTTTAGATCCGTCGGTGAAAACAAAAGGAACATGGCGATAACGAGAACGAAACTGGTGGAATTTCTGCTTGACGTATTCTGGGCAAAGCTTTGATTTTGGAATGGTGGTGAGATAAAAAAGTATGTCGTTCGGTCATCTGCCACGGTGGTGTAGTTGGTGGAGGAAGAGCAGTAATAGGTGGAATATTGTATTGGGGTTGTGTAGAAAATATTTTGATGCGTGAAGCTATGGTAAGGCCGGTTCGTTTTTCGGCGGGACCTAAATATTCGTGGTGTAGATATGGGAGAATTTGTAAAGATGCGTGTGTGATGTGGTATTCTCTAAATTGAATTTTTGCGGCATACCTAAGTGTTTGTTCCATTCTTCGGAGAGCTAATGGTGGAATTCCTGATTCGGTTTGTAAAGAAGTGATGGGAGACGTGGTCATTGCACCGAGTGCTATCCGGATAAATTTATTTTGTAAGGTGTCCAAAATTTTCAAAGTGGAGGTACTGCCACCTGCGTAAACTACCGAACCATATTCTATGACGGGAAGAACCAAGGATTTGTACAGTTGTAAAAGCGTGTGACGATCTGATCCGAATGATGCAGACGTAATGCAACGAAATAAATTGAGTCGGTGAAAGCATTTGGTCTGGATGTGTTTGTTGTGTTGATGCATGGAAAGCTTGCGGTCGAAAATAATACCAAGAAATTTAAATGAATTTACAAAAGGTATGTCAGTGTTTCCGAGGTGAAGTGGTGTTTCTGGATTTGGGCACGGAGGTGATTTGCTGAATATCATTGTGGCAGATTTTGGAGCCGAAAATGTGAAACCGTATTTGATGGACCATTGGTCTATCCGATCAACTGCGTTTTGGATTCTAAATAAACAATGTTTTTCATTTTTATCTGAGCGCCAAATTGCGCGGTCATCTGCAAAAATAGAATATGATATCTGAGGTGGTATGTCGGTGAAAATATCGTTAATGATGAGGTTAAATAAAACTGGTGATAAACAGCTTCCCTGTGGTAATCCGGTTTTCATGAAATGTAACTCGGAAGTCGCTAACCGCGGCACCAGATATGGAAATGACGGGAACCAGACAAAAATCCTATCAAATAATGAGCTAAATTCCTCTTGACGCCGATGTGAAGAAGTTTGGAAAATATTGCGGGTTTGTATACCATATCATACCTATGCTTTGCTTATGTCTAAAAATACTGCGATAGTGTGTTCATGTTTTTTTTTATAACCAAGGCGGATGTCGGTTTCTAATCGAATGAGATGATCTATTCTGCTGTGTCCATGACGAAAGCCGCATTGAATTGGAGATAAAAGAGAATTTGTTTCTAGGTACCAGGTCCGTCTTTGTATAATCATACGTTCCAAATATTTTCCTAGACAACTGGTGAGAGCGATGGGTCGGGAATTGTTGGGGTTGCTGTGATTTTTGCCGGGTTTTGGCATAGGAATGATGAGGGCTTCCTTCCAGGATTCGGGGAAAGTATGACTTGACCATAATGAATTAAATGTTCGCAAGATGCAATGTTTCGTGTCGTCGGATAAATGTCTGAAAAAAGAATAATGCAAGTTGTCGGGACCTACAGAAGTATTTCCGGCGGAGGAAATTGCAGTATCCAGTTCCGAAATTTGAAAAGGGGTATTGTATGCTTCAATGTTGTCAGAATCTAACTGTGCCAAATCGGTGTGAAAAGTGTATTGTGCATTTTGTAAGAATTCCGGTCTGTAGTTGTTATCAGAGCTATTGTGAGCCATTGTGTCCGCTATTGTATTTACTATTGTGTGTGGGTCTGTAATGGTGGTATTTTGGATTTTGTGGGCCGGAAGTGATTTAAATGGGGTGCGTCCAGACAACTGGCGGATTAACTGCCAGATTTTGCTTAAAGGTGTTTGAGAGGTGAATTGTTCCAAATATAAAGACCACGAACGGCGCCTAGCATCGCGGATGATGCGGCGTGTTCGAGCTCGTTCCTGGTTTCGATGAAGTAAATTGCGTGAATCTGGATGTCTAAGATATTTTATAAATGCTCTTTTTCTAACTGCGATGGCTGCTGCTACCTCGGGACACCACCAAGGTGCTGGTGTTCTTTTGGTGATAGGTTTTGTTAGTGGAATAGTCGTGGAAGCTGCCTCGAAAAGTGTATTTGTAATGGAGTTGATGTTTTCGACGGGAGAAATGTTGGTGTTGTATTGAATATGTGAAAGTTCCTGAAATGTCGTCAAATCGGCCTTCGAAATTTTCCAGCGGGGGATAAAACTGGGTGTGGTATCGGTCGCAGCTGAAAATGTGGGTGTTAACTTGATGGGGTAGTGGTCGCTGTCATGCATGTCGGTGTCAATGGGCCAGTCAAAATCATTGGCCAGGGTCGGAGAGCATATTGATAAATCAATAGCTGTTTCTGTATTATGTCCAAGGTGAAAAAAGGTTGGTTCTCCGGTGTTAAGTAGTATTCAATTATGCCGGTCCAAAATTTGTTCAATGATGTGGCCGCGAGGGTCTCCATGTGTACGTGCTTGATCCCAGGCTGGACTATGTGCATTAAAGTCTCCGAGCAATATGAATGGGTTCTTGAAATGTGCTATAAGGTTTTCTAATTGTGTCAAATAATGTGTGTTGTCGGTGTGTGGTGGAATATAAATGGAACATACATCTGTATTCTTACAATGCAAACGTAAAGTACAAGCTACTGCTTGTTAAGTGTAATTTGTGTATGTGTAAAATCATTGTTGATGTAAAGTGCTGTACCGCCACTGCGATGTGGTCCACGAACCTCGTCGTGACGGTACAGCGAGTAATTGAAAATATTGAAATTATATGTATCAGTGGGTAAGAAACGGGTTTCCTGCAGTGCGATAAGAATCGAAGTGAGTAAACTAAAGAAAGCCTTCATTTCTGCCCATTTTGAGATTAAACTACGGCAGTTCCATTGCAGAAATATGGATATTTGTGGAAAAAGTTTATATTTGTCGGCACCTTTTGGTGCATGGCGCAGCCATGATTGTAGCTCAGGTGAGCATGTGTGTTGGGTGCGGGCGGTCGAGGTGGACCCGCCCGATCTGTCCGGCCGACCAGTGACCTTGGGAAGGTCACGGCGGCCGGCCACTGTCGTGGGGGATGCCCGCCGGCCGGGTTGAGTCGGTCGGGTCACGTGGGTGCCGGCCGGCGCTGGATGTGCCCGGGCTTGGTCGGCGTCCCACCGAAGTGGTACGCATTTCCCCTGCAGCCGAATGGCTGCGGGGTCTGGCATTCCTTGTGGAATTTGCCTGAGTATTGTTATGCGTGGGAGTCTACGATTTCTGGTTCGCGTCTGTGAGGAGCGCACGTCCGAACACACAGGCTGTTGCCGAGTCACTCTATTGGTATATACCCGGGTTGGCTCACCGGACCTAATCCCGGATGGGCGGCCGGGTCACGGCCGCACACTGCCTGAGGGTAGAGGTGCCAAGTCTGGTAAGACTGGCACCAACTATGCGTGTGATGCCAAATGGCCCACACCACACCATCTCCCCCTCCAAGATGCAAACATCTATGTGAGTGCGTCTGACAAGGAACGAAAAACACGAGCATGTGTGCAAAATAAAAGTAGTTCATCTGATGCAACGAGAATGTGGAGATCTGAAAGTAAACCACAGACGAAAAAAAGCATAGCAAAACAAACTATCCCCATCAGTACTTCAGTGCCCTAGAACGGCACCGGCACTCCGTTCACTCTCACAGTTTGCAACGAACAGTGTTGACACAAATCGAGGGAATCACTGAAAGTTCACGCACAAACAGTTCATTGAGTGTTCCTAGCATCACTACAAGTCCATGAGAGTGGTCAGATATAACGGTATCTGGTGTCTCCCCAGCTGATTGTCAGCTGTTTCGTCTTCTGCCGTTGCCGCGTGCTGCGCCTGGGTACAGGGTCCGCATCTCCAGCAGCGCCATCTATATCGCCGGCACGAGTCGCTGAGTTGTGAGCCGTACCGGTCGACATAGGGAGCGCTGATGCGGCCGGTGGCACAGCAGCTGTCAGGCCTCCCGGTAGGGAGTCTGATGGCGCTGTCTGCGTGCTGGTGACGAACTGTTGCGGGTAGTGCCGAGCTCCGCCAGCTGCAGACGTCGCAGGAGGCGCAGCCAGCGTGGCGAAGAACGGCCTCTGCGGACGGAGTTAACTTCGGTTCCGCCAGAGTATCCGGCCGCTCGGCTGTTTGACGATGTAGTCGCGCCGCTGGCCGACAACGGTGACGATTCCGGCGCGATCCCACACACCGGTTTTCGGGTTCTGCACCAGAACACGCTGCCCGACGCGCAGCGGCCGATGAGTCCGCGCCGACATGTCGTATCGCTCTTTCGTTTGCAGTTTCAGGGACTCAGCACGGGCGTCGCACCGGTCTGCCGCCAGCTGCCAGCGCTTAGCGAAAGCACGGTGGTGAGCAGGAACTGCCGACCTCAGAGGGTGTCCGTACAGAATCTGCGCCGGTGAGCGCCCGTCCGCTCGCGGCGTGTTGCGAAGCTCCAGGAGGCCTCGCGCGAACACATCCGTGTCGAGTTCACCTCTGCTAGTCGTCTTCTGCACAAGTCGTTTCACGCTCTTCACTGCCGCCTCACTGTGTCCATTTGACTGAGGGTAGTGCGGGGTTGAAATCTGGTGTTGCACACCCCACTGTCGAAGGAAGTCGCGTGTGTGGCGTGCCGAGAACTGCCCCCTCCATCAGTCCTCAGCGTCTGGGGTACGTCGGTGGCCGCGAACAATTTGCGCAGGCGCCGTGTCAGGTCCTGAGCTGACGCTGCTCCCGAAACGAGACAGACAAACGGCCAGCCCGACAGCCTGTCTACGTACACCAAGTACGAGCGGCCCGCCCACGAGAAGTAGTCCGCAGACACTGACTGAAAGGCACGAGACGGCGTCTCCTCCGGCATCAGCGGCTCTTTCTGGAGGCTGGGCAGGTGGCGCGCACAGAGGTCACATGCTCCTACAAAGTTTGCGATGTCCTTATCTAGGTGTGGCCAGTAAACCACCTGCCGCGCGCGTCGTTTGGTGCGTTCCACACCTTGGTGGCTGGCGTGGAGCCGTTCCAGCGTCGCCCGCCGAAGACTCTTCGGTATCACCAATCGCTGGCCGCAGACCACCAGGCTGTCCTCGACTGTGAGGCGGTCTCTGCAGCCCCAGTACGGTCGGAGCAGGGGGTCCAGCTGACTTCGGTGATCAGGAAATCCTGTCAGGATCGCCTCCTTCAGCGATATAATTTCCGGATCCGTGTCAGTAGCAGCTCGCACTTCCTCCAGAGCCGAGTCTTTGAAGGGGCTGACGTCGCCGTCCGACGCGTCAGTCGTGATGCGGTTGATCAAGCTGGAGATCTGGTGAAGGATGTCCAGCTCAGCTTCCTCGTCCTCGGGCGTCGGGTCGTCCACTGGCGCACGAGAGAGCGCGTCCGGGACGGCGTGTAGTTTTCCCTGCCGCCAGGTGGCAGTAAAGTTGTGTGGGATGAGACGCTCCCGCAGTCGTTGCAGACGAGGGTTCTCGATGTCGGCCAACGTCTTGGCGTTCAACACCGGGACCAGAGGCCGATGATCGATCATTACCTCGAAATGTTGCATACCTTTCAGGTAGACAGAACACTTGCTGCACGCCCAGGACAGGGCGAGGAGCTCCAGCTCAATCATGGCGTATCGAGATTCTGTGTCCGTCAGAAAACGTGAACCACACTGGATCAGTCGCCACCGTCCAGCATCGTCTCGCTGTCGCAGGCAGAAGCCCAGTCCGCCGGTGCGTGCCGCGTCGGTCTCCAGCACCGTCCGCCGCCGCGGGTCGAAGAAATCGAGCACGGGCGGGGACACCAGCGCAGCCTTGACTTTGGTGAACGCCTCCGAGTGGGCAGACGTCCACATCCAGACGTTGCGGGGCCGTAGCAGCTGTCTCAGCGGCTCAGCGGCCGCCGCTATCTCGTCGGAGAAAGCTCCGAGCTGGTTGACCAGGCCCAGAAACGATCGCAGATCTGTGATACTGCTGGGCTGAGGGTAATCCTTGATGGCGCGCAACTTCTTGCCATCGACGGTGTAGCCGGCTGAGCTGACGGAGAAGCCGCAGAACTCAACTTTCTCTTCTGCAAACACACATTTATCCGGGTTCAGTGATGCCCAGCTCGTCACACTTCTTGATTATTTTCCAGACGTGGCGCACGTGTGCAGCGTAGTCGGAGTCATACGCCAACCAGTCATCCACCACGTGTACCGTGTTGGGGATGTTGCCCATCCCAACGTCACCGCGGTTGTTGTACACGTCTCCAGAGCAGTTGATGCCCATGGGTGCCCTCTTGTAGCGGTAGCGCCCCCACGGTGTGATAAAACACGTGAGGTCACGATCCTCGTCGCGGATTTTCACCTGATGGTACCCGGCCTTGCAGTCAAGCTTGGTGAAGAAGGTGGCTCCCGGCGGCGATCGATGCTACCGCATCGTGGGGTATGCGAGCGGGATGCACGGGTCTCTTCACGAAGCGGTTCAGCTTGGTGAAGTCGACTGTGAGGCGACAACCGGATACTGCGCCGTCTGGAGTTCTCTTCGGAACTGGGACGAGAGCATGGCACCAGGGCGTCGGATGCTCAACTGGCTCTATTACGTCCTTGTCCAGCAGCTCGTCCAGCTGACTTCGAACATCCTCCCTCCAGCAAAACGGTATGATGCGGGCCGTCGATAGGGTGTAGGGGACAGCGTTGTCCGTCAGCTCTATCTTCATGGGGTTCCCCTTCATCTTCCGCAGCTTCGCCTTCATGTCAAATACACGCGGAAACTCCGCCTTCAAAGCCTCGAAATGTTCTTGCCGTTGACGCGCGGAAGGGGTGCCACCACTGCAGGTTGGTGGTCCGCTGAGCTTGTCGGAACAAGGAGCGCGTCGTGTTGTCGGCACCGGTATCCTGCTGCCGGGGGCAGCGCAGGAGTCGACACGCCGGCCGTTAGCGACGGAGGCCACGCGTCGCTTCCCCGAGGCAGGGGCACTGGCCAGGTCGGCACTCGCTGATCTGCCATTCTCCATGCGGCGAATCTGCTGCGGAAAGTTTGACGGAAGTATGCCCAGCCGGACGCAGTCATGCCACGACAGAAGTGGCGAGTGAAGGGATGGGAGCACCGAAACCTCCACTCTGCGTGTAGCGTCCCCCAGCTGCAGCGTCAGATCACATGTGCCGAAACACTGCATTTTCCGGCCATCCGCCGTCCACAGAGTAGTTGTAGACGGATGGAGATCTTTGCGCGACACACCCAAAGCCTCAGCGTGCTTCAGAGACACCGCGGATGTCTCGGCACCCGTGTCCGGCGTCCAGATACTCGTCACTGTGCTGCCATCGTGCCGATGTAGACGGAGCGGTATCTGCGGGGACCGCTTAGCAGAGACGCCTTGCAGTCGCACATCTGATAGGCGAATGTGCATCAGCTGCAGTTCATCGCCATCACAAAAGTTAGGCGATAATTCATCGCAGACATCGTCCGCAGCAACCGCTGACACCTGGCGGCGCGGCCGGTAAGCTGAGCTGTCGCGGCGGTCACGGGTGTCGCTGCGCGCGGTGCGTGCGCCGCGAGGCCGGCCGGCTGGTGTACCCTGGCGGCCACGAGAAGAACTAGCCGCGCGCCGCTGATCACCGCCGTTCGCCCGGCCGCGGCACACCGCGGCAAAATGACCCACTGCACGGCAATTATTGCAGGTGCGACCGAGGGCCGGGCACTCCCGGGAGCCGCGATGCTGTGCCGCTCCACACCGAAGGCACCGGGCAGTTGTCACGGGTTCAGCACTGTTGGACCGGCGTCGACCGCGGTCTCTTCTGTAACGGGATACCCGGTTCACTGTTGGCTCCAGGGGGCCGCGAATCGCCGAACTATTGTGTGAGGCAGACTCAGAGGCACGGCAAATGTCCAACGCCTTCTGGAAAGTGAGGTCAGGTGCTTCCAGCATCCGACGCCGAGCGTCGCCGTCGTTGGTGCCGACGACGAGATGATCGCGATATCGATCGTCGGTGCAGTGGGTGCAGAAATTGCAACACGATGCAATCTCTTTGAGGGAGCAGATGTAGTCGTCGACGGACTCGCCAGCCTGCTGGAAACGACAGCTGAAGTCGCGCCGGTCTATTACCACGTTCCTCTGTCGCCGAAGGTGGGTGTACATCGCCGTGATGACGTCAGTCATGCTGGCGTCCGCTGCGACCGGCAGCCCGAAACGAACGACGCGCGCCCAATCGTCGTCGAGCACTGCCAGCAGGGCCGCTTTTTGCTCATCCGGCGTCAAATCGGGAACGTGCGTGAGCAGGCAGTATCCTTCGAATTTCTGCTTCCACGCCTCAAATTCCATGAGCGTGGCGGAGGAGGCTAGGTGGGGAATAGGCGTGCCCGCAGCCGGCATCCGGACCCGAGGTCGTACACCAGTAGCCGCAGCCGCAGGAACCGGTGCACCGGCCGGGACGTCGCCCACGGCAGCGGGAGGGTGACCGGCGGGGGTCGGACAGAACCGCTCCAGCAATGCCGTGAGCCGTTCCTCGCGCCGAGCAGAAGCTTCGGCCATATCTAGCTGCTGCTGTAGCATGCGGGTAAGCGCATCCACTTCAGGTTTCGCTACCGCAGCCGCGTCAGAATCACCACCACCCATGACCGCACTGCAGTGGACACCGCCTGTCGAGCACAGTCACAGTTCACGAAAAATCACTGATCGCCAATCCACACTAAGCACTGCTGTTCACGTGAACACACTTGTCATCCTCTAACAGACTGCCGACCGCGCCATGTTATGCGTGGGAGTCTACGATTTCTGGTTCGCGTCTGTGAGGAGCGCACGTCCGAACACACAGGCTGTTGCCGAGTCACTCTATTGGTATATACCCGGGTTGGCTCACCGGACCTAATCCCG
Source organism: Ashinkailepas kermadecensis (assembly GCA_034440615.1). NCBI lineage: Eukaryota > Metazoa > Arthropoda > Thecostraca > Neolepadidae > Ashinkailepas > Ashinkailepas kermadecensis. The sequence continues at coordinate 85,179 of JAOTOM010002718.1, forward strand.
GGTGGGCGGCCGGGTCACGGCCGCACACTGCCTGAGGGTAGAGGTGCCAAGTCTGGTAAGACTGGCACCAACTATGCGTGTGATGCCAAATGGCCCACACCACACCAAGTATGTGGAGCCGAAGTGCTCTGTGTGTTGGAAGCCAGTGTTTTGTGTCGGTGTGGTCAGTGGTGTGAGTTTTTTTTAGTGGAGCTAAGCCGGGAATCATGTCAGTTTGAATAGAAGTAGAAGTGGTGTTGACACGAGGAGTGGGGGGAGCAATGGTGGCCACGTGGGCGTAAGTTTTGGTAGATTGGGAGGTGGCCTCGACAGACCGTCGGGCCTGGGGGTACGAAACTCCGGTCGTGGCCTTGACAGCGCAGACCTCCTTCTCCGTGCGCCAAACTGGACAGAGGGATGATGTGGTCAGGTGGTCGGATGTGTTGCAGTTGAGGCAGTGGGCTGGTTTGGAGCAGGAGGAGTCAGGATGAGGTGGTTCGCCGCACTTGGGGCAGCGGGCTGGTTGGCGGCATGTTTTACTGCCATGGCCGAAGCGCTGACAGTTAAAACAGCGGAGAGGATTGGGAACGAAGACGCGCACTTAGTAGCGTAGGCATCCGGCGAGGAGGGCTTTGGGAAGAGTGGTAGAATTAAAGGTAAGGACAAGGAGGCTCGTGTCACGCTTCTGTCCGTCTTTAAAGGAAGTGATGCGGCGGACGTGGGTCACCCCCTTCGGCCTGAGCTGAGCCTGAAGATCTTTCTCAGACATGAAGCGGAGCTCCGGCGCGAAGACAGTATCCTTGGTGGTATTACGGTTCGAATGGAGAGTGATGGTAGCGGATTTTCCACAAAATGTGGTTGTATGGAGGAGGGCTTTGGTCTGGGCTCGGGATTGGGTTTCGAGAACTAGGGTTCCGTTGGCTGGGACTTCAATGTCGGGATTGACTTGGTAGCAGATGGCGAGGAGTTGTTTAGTCGGCCAGAAAACGTGGACACGGCGAAAGGAAACGGATTCCTCGACAGGCTTAACGACTACGTACGAACCAGCACTGTCGAGGTAGGGTTCGATGGGGTGGATGGGTTCAGGTGGAGAGGGCGTGATCTTGTTCGAGCATGGGTCAGCGGCGTGGAGAGTGATGGTTTGGTTCGGATTGCGAGACGAGGTCGTGGTCTTGGGACGAGCAGGGGTCGGTGGTGCACAGAGGGCTTCCATGGCGTCATCCAAAGGGATAGTCCGGCGCGGGTCATCAATGGTTGTATCAAGTGGGGGAGCATCAGGGGCCGAGTCCGTGGTCGCGCGATCGTCGTCTTGGGCGGTTAATGGCGGGATTTCCGTGTCTGAGTCCGTTGGCGAGGATGGGTCAGTATCCTTCTTGCGTTTTTCCCCATCGCGGGGAAAAAGCCCTACCTAATGTGATTTAAAGAAATACGAAGGGCACAGAACAACAGGGAACGGAAATACGAGAAAAACACAAGTCGCGTGGGGTGTCAGGTATCACCCCCAGAAATGAACGAAAAGAGCGACTGGTGTCACTCCACGAAAATGAAAAATGAACTGCGATGACCAGCAGTCAGTCAGGCCAAAATTGGCACGGCGGAGTAATCAGTGGGCTCTGGCGATTTGCGCTCAAATAGTACTGAATACTCCATGGTCTTCCTTCCTAGTCGTGCCTTCCTGTCGTCAATTCATCAAGCAATTACATTGTTTCAGCTTCGTGTCTGAGAACGGCATCTCGGTGTCCGAGTCTGGCCAGCCACAGGACGACGACCACTACAGCGTGTCCGGACAGTTCAGCTACACCGCTCCGGATGGCGTCACCTACACCGTTGTCTACACCGCCGGCGAGGAGGGATTCCAGCCACAGGGCGACCACCTGCCCACCCCTGTGCCCACACAGTACCCCACCCCGGAGGTGTCTGACGACGACGAGCAGGCCACTGCCTCATACGAACCTCAGTACGAGCGTGTTATCGTCGGCTACAGGGCTCGCTACAACTAGTGTCACACCTGTTGCAATTCTTGACATGAACGACATGTCAATCTCCCTTTGCCATAAGTCACTTTCCACATGGTGCGGTGTGTTCGTATTTAAGAATGTTCCGTTGTGTGTGTCTCATGAATGTGTGTTTAATACATGAATATCCAGGAAGCTATTCGAGATTATAAATGTCTCCATTCACTACATTTGAGGCGATGTGGTGTCTCGTCATGGCTTCACAAGACCGACAGGGTAAGGTATCAAGTAGAAATGTGGCGTTGGAAGACGTTACAATCAGCTTTTTATTGGCCAAATTAGTGTCCGTGATGAATGTTCACAAGCTAGAAGTCCGCAATGGGAGAGGTTTGTAACCAAAGCACATGCTCGTAATCTTCCAGATGCGAACATGTTCCAAAGTAAGCGGTTAAGTGTCAAGGGTACGGCCGGGATAAGCTTCGTAGTAGGGGTACGTAATGGAATTGTTGTTGTTCCGTATGGCAAATTGGGACGCATTTCGGAATCGAAGCTGACCGTATGATTTTCATTCCAAAATCCGACCTGAATTCCTTTCTCTTCTTTGTGTACGGTGTGAAATTGCACCAGATACAAAATAGTGCATAACAAAATGCAATTCCAGCTTCCTCTCGGCTGCAATTTTTGAAAGCACCCTTACAATTGGCATGAGACCATTGCAATTATTGCTGAACTTGATTTCAATGAATTTCGCCAGTTATTCTTTCAATGCAGTCCTAACCCGTCTGACAGAGGTAATTAATTATTGGCGAAGTCGAGAAGAAGCAGGCATTAAGTAGATGATCAATAAGTGGTACATTTGAATTCCCATCACGCACTGCATAATGGCATGGGCAATAGATAGGTCCCTTATCTAGGACCTACTGCTATGTTTATGCAGTGGGACGTTGCCCAGATCATCTAGCTAACACGTCCTGTGTCTCTTGCATAACCTGCCATAAGTGAAAAACGAATATTATCGACTATTGAATGCTATCAATTATTTTCTATGTATTATTGATGCATTAAACTATACAGATAACTAGCATGGGATGAGCTTTGTATACTTTCAGTGAGGCCTCCGTCCCACGAACTATGTTTTTGATCCCATCAACTTTGATTTGGCCCCACTAACCTCACGTTGCATCCCACCAACTTACCTTAGCATTAAATACGCCTAAATAATGAAGAAATAAGTTAAATCCAGCCATTGAAAGGCAAACAAGGTATGATTATGATATCCAATTAACATCTTTGTTTTTCTCCTTCAAGCATCAGACGGTCCTATCAGCAGGACTCCTTCCAGCGTGGAAAAGCTGTCTATATGTCCTTGTGGAAATATTTATCCAACTGATGTCAGGCTGGTGCCAAAAACCGGAATCAACTCCGAAGTGATTCTCACTTAACACATTTTTCCTTGAACGTGACTTCAGAATAGTTCCATAAAACATAAGGGGAATTACGGTCAGATATTGTGCTATTTTGTGGTGATACTAAACAGTGATTCAATTATTTTAACATTATAATGGAATAAAACACTCAAGTCTGCAAGGCATTGAGTCCTTGCCATCAATGGCAATTTGAAACCATTGAAATGGCAGAATCTATGACTTGTTCATCTATTCTCTATTCTAATGCTTCCTCGCTATTACTACTTTCATTGTGCAGCTTACCTGTGGACAAGTACCATTGCAAGAAGCCATTGTCAGGACACGGATAAGTCATGAAGTCATAAAGTGTTCAGGCTTAATAAGAGCCACAGGGGCCCATCTGGGTTAAGCCTGTCTAGAAAAGGTACTAGAAATGTACATAATCTCACCCCAATCAATCCCTTATCTCAAGTTCTTAGGAAGCTATATATCCCAGCCTATCTAGCACCATTCACTTGCTATTGCATAACACACTCAACAATTACAAACTCCTCCCATCATACCCATTGTGCTACCATAGACAATTTCATCAGTATCACATCCCGAAGGAGGGTGCTGAATCCACTGTTGGTACACCCTATATAAAGTTATAAAGCGTTTAGACTTAATAAGAGACCCAAGGGCCCATCTGGTTAAGTCTGTAAATGGAAGATACAATAAGCCTGGTAAAAGACCCACCCCAACCATCACCACATCCTGAAGAAACCATCCACCAATATCCCACACACCTATCAATGCCTATCTACCCTAGCTATCCAGCCCTATTCCCCTGATCCCTCTTAACACATGTGGATTGAATGGCTTACCCATGATTTTCAAACTACTTCCATGCCTGCTTAAAGGGGTCTGTGCCGTGCACACTTACTTAGCATAAACATCACCCCATCCATCACAAATTATAACTCAAAAACAAGATTTGCCTGTCTAAAAAGTTTGGCCACCTTACTTTTAAATACCTTCAATGAGGAACTCCCCACAACATCAGCAGGCAGCCCATTCCACTAATCAACAACCATTTGACTGAAGATCTGCTGTCGCTTAACTGTCCTACACCTCAACTTGCTTAACCTAAATTGATGACCCCTACGTGATACTCTAAGCTGAAGAGCATCATTCAAATTGACCTGATCTAGTCCTTTAACAATTTTGCACATTTCAATCATGTCCCCCCTTAATCTCCTATACTTGAGTGAGTACATATCCAATGCCACAAGCCTTTCTCCATATTCTAAGTTCCCTATTCCACTGATGAGTCTAGTTGCTTTGCGCTGCACTCTTTCTAACATATCTATATCTTTTTCTAGATAGGGGCTCCATGCTTGTACACAATATTCCAAGCGGGGTCGCACATATGCTAAGTACAGTTTTTACATGACTTCCTTACTCTTATATATCACACTTCTATAATGAGTTCCAGCATTCTGAATGCCCTGTTCCTAGCTGAGATACATTGTTTTTCTGCTTTAAGGTCTTTGGAAACCAACAAACCTAAGTCCCTTTCCTATTCAATAGCATCCAGCTCCCTCCCTTCCATTGCATATCTGAAAGTCTCACCTCCAGACCCAAGATGCATAACCTTACACTTATCATAGTTGAAAGACATCTGCGATTGATCAGCACACATTTTAGGTCCTCCAAGTCTAGTTGAATATTTATAGATTGATCACAACTGTTTGCCACTCCTACCAGCTTGATGTTATCATCAAATTTGAACACTCTTTTCCTCAGTCCTACCTCAATGTTATTCACAAAGATGATAAAGAGAAGTGGCCCTAGAACAGAGCCCTGTGGTACTCCACTCAGATCATCCTTCCAATCAGATTTACATCCATTTAACACTACCGTTTGTTTCCTTCCCCTCAACCATGCTTCAATCCAACCTATAACTTTTCCAACAATCCAATGTTGCTCTAGTTGATGAATTAGCCTCCCATGTGGAACTTTATCAAAAGCTTTGCTAAAGTCCAAGTACACAACATCCATCCTGCTTTGATTGTCTACTTCTGTAGTAAGATACTCTATGTACTCCAAAAGGTTAGTTAAACAAGACCTTCGAGATCGAAATCCATGTTGAGTATCCCTTAAAAGAGTGTCTTTAGGTTGATGTGTGTTTGGCTGAATTCGTTGTGAGTCTGACCGGACAAATTTGTGTTGTGGTGCAGGGAGTATGGTATGTACCAAGGTTTATTTTATGTGAGTGTCCGTTTTTGTTCAGGATAGTGACACTCATTTCCATGTCAGCAATGTGGCTATTTTTAATGCTTTATTTTGAAGCTCATGTTGTCACATTTATCTTATCGCATTCCTTGGTAGTTTCCTGTTTATTGCATGCTTTGCTCATGCTCATGCACAATGCGTTAGCATAGGTCAGAGGACTGCCCGATCTGCTCATGTGAACTGAAGTTAAACTGTTATTCTGAATAAGACATCGTGCTGCTAGAGAAAATTGTAATCGACGTTGACACGCAGTATTAATTTACTTGTTTTTCTTTGTCTGGTTTGCTAAAATTTTGCACAATGTATGTGGTGTACGTGCTATGGATGACTTCACCCAAACAGGATATAATTATTTTGTTTTATTTTTGGAAATGGATTGATAGCGCATGTAGAACTGTATCTGGTAGCCATGGGTGTAGCCACGGTTTCTAAATTGGGGGGTGGGACAAACCAGGGACTCGATAAGCTTGGGCAGGATAGAGGGGTAGCCCCTTCACACCCACCCCCACAAAAATCCGTGGAATTCAGCCCATTCTTTATCAATGTCTGGTTTTCAGATTTGCCATTGCTAATAATGATATTTTGTGGACAAAAATGTCCGCTAAATTAATAGGTTTCACTCCTTATATTGCCTGTGAACATCTAGCTTCATGTCGTATGTGCTGGGCCCGATTTCACATCACCATAGAGCCATGCTGAATATGTATTAAATGTTGCCCTCTTGTAGCAGAAAAAACATAAAATATTGGACGATGGTTTTATTGTAGTAAATATGGACATACAATAATCTTTCCCACGTTTTCCTGTTTTACAGGGACACATCTCGATGCAATGACAACCAGGGCGGATAAAGGGTGTGGCACTGAGTGCATGTGCCCCCCTCGTGGAAGGTGGCGTCCCTCAGGCCGGGAAAAGGCGCCCCTCTGAAAAGGTTCCAGCGTACCCGCTCGGATTTTTCAGCCAGAAACAACCCTATGAAAGAAGAAGGCACCCCCTTAGAAGGAAAGGCGCCCCTTCGGGAAGGGCCGAGTGCATCCCGCCCCCTCAAATTTTGCAGCCAGAGGTGCCCCTCCAGGTGCTTTCGCAGTGGCGCCGCTCCAAAGAAATGGCGCCCCTCCAGACAAGTGCCCCCATAATTCCTGGATCCACCCCTGATTACAACATTGCTCTCTCGTGGTAATGAACTCCTGCTGGTTATAAAATTGTGCGCATTCACGTGTGGCTTCTCTTCTAAATTTGACAACTTCCGTTGAACCATAAAGAGGAAAGCGGACAATTTGAAAACGATCTACATCTTACATGTCCAGAACAGCAATGTGGCAGCGTAAATTACAAACAAGCGATGAGAGCGCCGTTCGAGCAGGCTATGACTGGATTTCTTGGGGGAGGTCCTAGTCATATAGGATGTGAGTGCCTGCTATCACAACGGCCGCGAACAAAAACAGATTTGATCCTCCTATTCCTATTACACGCAATCATTGTACACACAGCGGACCTTCGACACCTTTGAAATTATTTCGATATCTCAACACTCTGATACCGAACGGCAAGCCAGGTCGAATGACACCCACATAATGCAAATTGAAGTCAGAGCGACGAAACGCGAAAACTATGAAACATTAAAACTAACCTTAACCCGAGGCTTGACCTGACCTGTCCCGTGTTGAAATGTTGCTCGAGGGTTGCTCACAGGCTATCTCTTCATACCAAACATGTGTAGCTTTGGGAGAAAACGAATAAATGCCGGTCGACCGAAGAATTCAGCTCGAGCATTGACTTTGAAAATTCATGCGATTTCTGAACAGTTTGCGAGGGTACCTCACGGCACGTCGAATGACTCCCACTTGTTGAAAATTGAAGACATAGCGACGAGGCGCGAGGACTTCGAGCAATTTAAGCTAACCTTCGATCTTGTGGCTTGACATTGACATGTTCCGGTTTGAAATGTTACTCGAGATGCACCACGGGCTATTGCTTGATACCGGATGTGCATAGGTTAGGGCGAAAAAATACGAGGCGACGAAAGAAATCGGTTTGACCTTTGATCTTTGAACTTAGTTCGATTTGGTAACATTATAATGCGGCACAAGCGAAGTCGAATGGCACCAATTTCGTGCAAATTGAATCCATAGCGACGAATCGCGAGGACTTCGAAGAATTCAAACCAGCCTTTGACCTTGAGGTTTGATCTTGATGTATCTCGGTTTCAAAATGTGACTCGAGAGTTCACCATGGGCTATCGCTTGATAGTGGATCTGGGTAGGCTTGGGCGAAAAGTTTTTAAAAAAAATGTGAGGCGACCGAAGAAACCAGCTTGAATTTTGAGTCTTCGAGATGATTTCAAGTTATTAACTTTCTGATACCGCATAACAAGCGACGTCGAATGACATCCATTTTCTGCAAATTGAAGCCATAGCAACGAAACGCGAGGTCATCGAAGAAATCACTGAAACCTTTGACCTTGACATGTCCCGGTTTGAAATGCTACTCGAGTGTTCAACACTGGTTATTGCTTGATATCAGATTTGGATGGGTTTTAGCGAAAACGAAACAAAATTGAGCGGACCGGATGATCAGCTTGGCCTTTACCCTTTAAAAACAATTAGATTGCTTAGCTTTCTGATACCGCATAACCAATGTGAGGTAATCGAAGAAACCGGTTTGCATTTGACCTTGACCGTTAAAATGGTAATGCGAGACCTATGTAGTTGCTTCCAGCGTGTTCAGTGCAAGCAGAAGTATTTGTGGTAATTGATTCGAACGATCATAAACCCGTCGCTGAATGCCGATGCCAATACAATTACACCTCTGGCGATCACGTCGCTGAATACGAATGCGACGTTAACTACACGTACTTGCTTAAGGCTGCCCTTGACTCCCCTCCGTGATCTTGAAGATACCCAAGGACACCCAGAGTCACGTTTGTTCAAGATATATTAATATATGCGCAGGGGAATGCAACCTAAGACTATAAAGCCTTGCGATAATGCAAATTTGTTGCCTTGCCAAGCACAATTTTCCACCCAAGCGAAAACACACGATGGTCAGAATTCATGTTATTCAAGAATCGCCTGGAAGCATAAATTTCTAACGTTTGCTGATTTACCATTCGAAGAATTTGTGACGACAGATAGCCTGTGAAGCCCGTTGATTGGCTAGAACGGCTTCTTGTATTTTTGGTGATTCTCTTGCATATATATTTTCACTTTATAAATGATCAAGTCGAATTTTGCAACGATCATACACAGGTGGCTGAGGCTTAGCGGGGGGGGGGGGGACACGGAAAAAATGGAAGGGGACAAATCGCCACTTTTCAGAAATTGGGGGACGTGCGCCCCAGCCCCCCCCAGTGGTTACACCCATGTCTGGTACAGATATGGATACGGATTGGTTTGGTTCATACGGATGTGGATTTGACATGGCTTGAAAATGCAAGTCTGTATGATGCTCTACTAGTAATACGCACATTAGAAACGTGACAAATCAAGCATAAGTCAGGCAGACGTGTGATATTTCGTTCTTGGCAACATGTGCGGCGCAATTTTCTGAACATCCGAAGATCGCATGAGAACCGGGTACTTTTGTTGAAGGGATACATGAAAAAATGAAGGCACTCATGACAGTATTAGCTGAATTATTGGGCCAGTAGTAGCGCTCCGTCAAAATCAGTTGGGGTGTTATGCAACTTAGCTGAATCCAAAACTATCGCTGGCTGACCATTTTTCTTATAAAATAATTTTTAAAGCTTCCAGTATGCAGGGAGGCGTCAAAGGTGGAGAGAGCAGACGACCTTGCAATGAAATAGGGGTTGGTAATCATGCTATATCGCCCCCTTGAATCTTCTGAGGTACACAAGTAGGTCTTCATACAGTCAGGACGATTCAGGCCAGGATGCATCTTCAAACTGGCTGGATATCACTGGAGGTCTCAAAAAGGCCCCAATATCTGACGAAGCGCCCAGGTCGACAGGCCAATCAGTCGTCGCAGGATGCCCTTCAGCTCATGAGAAGACCCCATTACCCGGCAGGGACCCCACGCCCGTTCGCCCGTTCGGACGTCTCGGAGGCCGCATTGCGCATGCATAACAATGAAGCAAGTAACACCACTGGAACCTGTAGAACCTAATGAATTATGATGTCAACGGATGACTTGTTGTAAAAGTGTAATCATGTGTAACCTGCTGTCTACTACAGGTACATTTGGCAATTTACTGGCTAATTGTGAACGCTGTGTCACCCACTGCTCACTCAAGGGAGACTGCTATTGATCCGCCCACGTTCGGACTTGTGCGTCGGTGATAACCATGCCGACGGCCGTTTGTACTAACTTGCGTGACAGCCATGCGTTTGCATATGGCACCGACCATGCTCGATGTGACAATAAGGCTAATGCACAGTGCTGGTTACACAGTGGCCCTGAATGTTTGTCTCTGACGGAACCCTGATAGACGGACGAACGCAGGGCAAACGGTGGTTTCAGTGACTCCAGTGGGCTCACCGGGCGGATCGGACAACACAACTGCCGGGTTTGCTTGCTCCAGGTAGCCGCACACATCTCTGTTGCTCCAGTGTCCGGTCAATCCGGGAGGTGAGGCACGATGGGGACCGCCGTGACGACCGGCGGCCGCATCCTTCTCCTGACGGCAGCGAGTCTGCCGTGGTTGACCGACGCCTGCATGACCACCGCCTGGAGCAACGGCCTTCTCAGCGCCAGCGAGCAGCTAGACAGCGTCTCGATCAGTCCCAGCGGCAGCGGCAGCTGCACCTGCTGCGCCATCTGCCACCAGATGCCGGCGTGCGCCAGCCTCAGCTTCAGCGCCGCCTCGAGCGAGTGCCGGCTGTACGGCAGCGTGGCCAGCTACGCCAGCATGACGCCGGACGCCGACTGGCAGTACTTCGTCATGGCGAACAGCTCCCAGCACGAGCAGTTCTGTCGCCGGGACTCGGACTGTCTGGCGGCCGGCGACAGGTGCCGCGGTCGTGTCTGCACCCAGCTCGAGGCGATCACCTGCCGCGTCATCCACGAAACGCTCGTCGCCGGCGACAAGTACGGAGAGTACGTACGGAAAATGCACGGCTGGCTGAACAATCGGCCGCTGGCTCTGGCCTGCCTAATGGGAGAATCCTATCGGGGCGCCACCAGGCTGCTGAAGAACGTAAAGGGAACTAGGTTCGACGAGAAGACCGTCCTGGACTATAACTCAGAGCTTGCTGACGAAGTAGGGTCGCATTCGATCCTCCATTTGGCCGAGGACATTCGTCAGCTGGGTAGCGACTCTACTTACTGGTTTAAAATATCGGCATCCTCTGGCTCTTATTTCACCTTCGAGGCACCGCGCAACACACCTATGCTGTCTGCCTCCCAACGTCCGGGCGTTGGTGAAATCCATCACTCTGGCAACAGCGTGTGGAACGCGGTCATGCCGCACCTGCCCACCTCTGGCAATATTCTGCTCTCAATCAACGGTGGTGACCCGGACAGCTGGATCGGCGCAGTGGTGCGAAGGGATGGCGACCTTAGCAACTGGCTACGGTACAACACCAAAAAGATTAATATATATATCCGGGAGTAGCGACGCCCGACTGAGACCTCGCCAGACGTGAACACCTGACGTCATCACGGCCAACGCAGACTTCATCACAGAACACCTGACGCCACCACGGCCAACGCAGACTTCATCATAGAACACCTGACGCCACCATGGCCAACGCAGACTCCATCACAGAACAACTGATGTCACCAGGGCCAACACAGGCTTCATCATAGAACACCTGACGTCGCCACGACCAACGCAAGCTCCATCACAGAGTCGTCACGACCAACACAGGCCCCATCACAGAACACCTAACGCCGCCATGGCCAACGCCGACTCCATCACAGAGCGCCTGACTCAGACGTGGTCTGAGATCGCGGCATCATGAAGTTCATCACAGACTTCACCAGAGTAAGCCTGGTCTCGATGTGGTCTGAGATCACGGCATCAAGAAGTCCAGCACAGACTTCACCAGAGTACATCTGGCTCTGACGTGGTCTGAGATCGCGGCATCAAGAAGTCCAGCACAGACTTCACCAGAGTACATCTGGCTCTGACGTGGTCTGAGATCGCGGCATCAAGAAGTCCAGCACAGACTTCACCAGAGTACGTCTGGCTCAGACCTGGTCAAAGTTGCTGATGCCAGCAAGGTAGTACCGGCTTCACCAGCACCAGAGAGCACTCGGCCTCATGCCTGGTGGGAATTCCTGACGTCAGCACATGTAATGCGCCATCCAAGTTATTTTCCGCTGAAACATCACCGACATCTGCCCTGCAGGATGGAACCACATGAGTCACATCACCACATCTCCAGTGGTGATTATTTGTTTTAGGCTTTCCATCAGGCAGACAATTAATATCGTGCGTGATGCAAACGTGACGCAAACGTGACGCAAACGTGACGCAAACGTGACGCAAACCGTGCGCTGACGCAGCAGTGCATGGACAATTCCACGTGTTCTACTATTTTAGTCAAGTGGACAGGTGTTTTAAACTTTGGCGTCGCGAACCCTTCATAGTGGTAAATCTCGCACATCACCAAGTCCAGGTCACTCCATGTGCATGCATAGGTAACTTTAACTGGGATGATTTTTGTGGGCGTTTGGAGCGACTTTGTATGCCCAGACGTGATTTTGTTGAAGTTTCTGCTGCAATTTCTGGGGCTCTGACGCGATTTTTTGGTGCCCCAGGGTTATGCTTCGGGGTCCGGCGCATCTTTTCCCAGCCCGAGCGCGATTCCTTGGAGGTCCGCCATCTGTCAGGAGAGGGAGTAATTTTCCCTTTACCTTCCCCCTTCTTAGATACTTAGATACATTTAGATATCCTGTAGATTATTAGGCTTTAGAGATTAGTTCGACCCTGGAACATGCTGCCACCAGATGTTACAGTTCGCCTATCTCTCAATGCGTTCAAGGATCAGCTAGATCTACACTCTGCCCACCTTGGCCCACAATATTTCTGAACCAACGACAAGGCGAATCATGATCGCCATTGTCAGTGAGACGTGAGTAGCTAGTCGTTGCCTGTGATTTTTTTTTAAAGCGAATGCTGCCCTGTGTCCGCGTCTGTGTCCGCGGTGTGTGTGTGTGTGTGTGTGTGTGATTGTTATGATTTTCTTTGTGCCTCTCGATGTTCTGGTGCTTTCGTCGCGTCACTACGTCTGTTCTCTCACTTTTGCACACCAACTGTGCACCACGCTCTGCGAGGGTTGATCCGGAGCTGATGCGGTCTCGCGCAACTTCAGGCCGACTTCAATGGGCGCTTACATGGTTGCTCACATTCGATGCATGGCTTCTTGTTGTGACGAATACATTCTGATTCTGATTCTGGCTGTCATTCCGACCGCTTCCTTCCCACACTTGTCCGGACAGCTCATGCTCAGCTGGATCAAACTCTATGGGCTATTGAACCTACCAAGATGAATTATAGCTGATCGTGTTACATTTTGGTCTGTTGATTTTCATTCAGCAAATCCCTCCAATCACCGTTGAAAAACATATGTACATGAGGTTAGCAACGCATTCGCATTCGTATTCGGCATCCTTTTCACGTACTCTCAGATTTCGCCAAAATTTTCAGAGTATGATATTCATCGCTTGCCAAGGTACGCCAAAGGCCAATTATTGTATAGCACAAACAATTTGGCCACGATAAGTGAAAAATTTCACCGCCGCCATAAACGGCACCTCGCATCACTATCAGGGTACCTCACTTAGCGAGATGATTCCAACGCCGAAAGGTCCACCTTCCATCAAGGATGCAGCACATCGAACTGCGTGACATTCAATGCCACCGCGTGACCTCAGATGATCGACGTTAATTTTACTGACGCACGACATCAACTTACGGGGTACCAAACAAAATGATGACGACACATCGGATCTGTACGAATTGTACAATTAATATTCTACATAGCCGTAGATAGAGCATATCGAACAGCATGATCCATCAAGGGCACGGCCTTATCTCTGTTTGAAGAAGATATGCAAAATAGGGCCATTATGCCAATTTCTTGCTTACATTATTTCTGTTATCTAATTCCCACGTGCATGTACTTGGAGCAATGAATTACATCGAAAATATTGGCTATGACAAAGAGATGCAGTACGTTGGAGCATGTTTGACGTCCGTGTTTGACGTGGGGTCACAAAAGCTGTTCTTAACCATGCTGTATCTCCATTTACTGAGTACCGAATAACACTTCCCAGCATACACGGATGCACCAATTGCCCACTTTCATTATGCACATTTCATCATTCGTGAACTGGGATCAAGCATTAACCTTCAAGGTCACATGCTCTGGTGTGCTGCATCTTTGCCCGATATGAGATTAATCGGCGCTAGGCCATCCGATAATTGTATTCGGGAAAATGTTATTAGGCACCCCGTAATATTCCCATAGGGTGCCACCTTAAAATGTCTTCACCAGAGGTTAAGTGGGGACCTTGAGTGTCCAGGTGATTTGGTATGCCGCATCCTACGTTGGTATGATAGCATAGGCGTTTGAATCAATACAATAAGTGGAGTTCCTTGCAAATTATACGGTACCCTAGATTTCACCCCGATGAACCTTTGGACATCTGTAGGTGAAAGGGTTCGTCATAAAAACCGTCGCAATTTGCCCAGGCACGGTTGCGATCATTTTGTCAAACTTTCAGGTGAATCAGGGGGTATTGGTGAACACGTTTCTGAACGAGTGCTGAATGGGACGCTGTCGTCACCTCATGAAATGTACAACCGACAGGGGTCAGGTCACGCTGTGTGCTGTTTTCTGAATCGATTGCGATATATGAATGCCAAAATATATTCCATTTACTGGATAGTTTATCAGTCAGACAATGTACTAGTTGACCAGTAATAAAATGTACATCACGAACATTTGACCTTGAAGGTCACATAAAAACATAAAAGATCAGTGCAACTATGAGCCACAAGGGCCCTTCTTGGTTGCACTCTGTACACTGAACCAGTTGTCCACCAAATGCGTCGATCAACTCTCCCTGGAATACAGAAAAACAAACCCCCTATTCTTATAATGATTGTCTATGCTGTTTTTAAAGATGTTCAGTGTGTTGCTACTGACAATGGATTCTGGCAGCTGGTTCCAGTGTTCTACTACCCTGTTGGTGAAGAAAGACTGTCTTAACCTTGTCCTGCTGTGATTAACTTTAATTTTGAATATATGACCTGTAATTGCATCATTTCTGTTAAATTCAAACAGTTCCCTTAGATAACCCTGTTCCTGACCATGAACAAATTTTAAAACCTTGATGAGATCTCCTCTCAGTCTTCTATATCTAAGTGAAAACATATTCAGCTTCTTCAATCTTTCCTCATATGCCAGGTTGCCTATACCATTCACCATTTTTGTTGCCCTCTTTTGTACTCTCTCCAAAAGCCAGCAAACTTTTTCATAACTAGGGGACCAAGCTTGGACACAGTATTCCAAGTGTGGCCTGACATATGCACAGTAAAGCTTCCTGATGACTTCCTCACTTTTATATGATACATTCCTATTTATTGCCCCAAGCATTCTTAGTGCCTTCTTCCTGGCTTCTTTGGTCTGTTCTGATGCCCCCAATTTTGTGTTAAAAATAACACCTAAGTCCTTCTCCTGCTGAGTCACAGATAGTATTTGGCCACCCATCAAGTACGGAGCCTTGATATGCTGCCTACCTATATGCATGATTTTGCACTTACCAAAATTAAATTTTATTTGCCATTTTTCGGACCACTTCACAAGCTCGTCTAAGTCTTTCTGCAGCAAGACCTGCTCATTGTGCCATGTTATTGCCCTCTGTCTTTCTGTAGTGTGTCAGTGTTTTCAGCTATTTATTTCATTTTTGGCAGTTGTTCAGCGAGTGATTTCTTCTTTGTTTAAAACTACAGTCAACTTTCTGCACAGTGACTACCTTGGTAAGTGCTGCATAGTTAGGAACTAGCATACACCTAAGCTTTGTCGGTTATTTTGCTCTGCTCTGTTATTTTGTAAATCATTTTGCAGCAAGTTACTTTTAAATCTAAATCTAGGAATAAGCTGCAGCCTTTAGGATGGTTACTACCAGGATGCAGGCACTAGAGGATGAGGTTAAGGCCATTAAGGCAGAGCTTTCCGAGCTCAAAGCTTCCCTTTCTGCACAGGGCAGGCCAGAAGGGGCAGCATGTAAGGGTCAGCCTGTAGCAGGGGCATCCTATGCCCAGGTGGTCACAGGCCACCAGGTAACTGTAGTTTCTCCTGCTGTGGAGGTGGCAGGGAGATCTGAAGAGAGAAGTGTTCCTAGTGAACAGAAGATTTATAGTTGTAGCTCACAGGAGGGGCAGTGGTTTAAAGTCAGGGGGTGGAGGATTTGGAGGCGTGAGCCTAAGCAAGGGGGCAGCGAGTGGCAGGTGGTAGGTGGTAGGAGTGGAAAGCAACCTAGTCAAGCAGCTCAACAGGCAGGAGTAGTAACATCCAATAGATTCCAGGCATTGGAGGACTGCCCCCAGGGTAGTGATAGCAGCAAGGAGAAAGTGCTAGTCGTAGGGGACTCTCGTGTGAGGCATTTAGATAGGGTATTCTGTAAATGTCGGAGAGGTAGGAGGTGCATCACCAGGCCTGGTGCCAAGGTCAGAGACCTGGTCCCAGTGGTGGCAAAGGCCACCAGTGAGAACCAGTTTAGTACAGTTATAGTGCAGGTAGGAGAGAACAACATAGGTCCTGCTAGGAGTGGGAAGCTGCTGCAGGACTACAGGGCCCTTCTGGGCACCCTGAAGCAAAGCAATAGCAGAGTTATTGTGACAGCTATTCTGCCTAGGGCTGGAGTCTCCCCTGAGTGGAGCTCTAGGGCACTGGCAGCCAATGCCAGGGTAGGTAGGCTCTGCAATGAGTTAGGTTTGACCTTTGTTGACAAGTGGTGCAGGTTTTATGGCTTATGGGACCTCTATCAGAGGGATGGCCTGCACTTCCCCGAGAAGGGGGTGCAAGTGTTAGGCAAAGTATATGAACATGTCCTTCAGGGAAACTAGATAATGGGGTGGGGAGGGAAGAATTGGCATTGCCATCTCAGGGATATGCCAATAGTGAAAGCATAGGCAATAGAACCTCACAGTCAGCAAATAGGGGTAGCAGTAGATCAAGGGGGCAGAGTGGTAGCTCATCCAGAGATGATAGAGCTACTCAACATGAAAAAGCCAAAGAGGTTTATGGAACTTTTGTTACGTGTATTGTAGGGCGGCGAGGTCGGGGGCGGTGTCGGTGTGGGGGGATGGATGGGGGAGGGGTAGGATTTTTTTTGGGAAAGGGGAGGGGTAATAGGAGTTGGTAAGGGTGTCGGTTCGGTTTAGTGGTCGGTCTGAGTGGTCGGTCTGAATGGTGGCACTGTTGTTATGTTTCGTCTTGGTCTACTGCGGTGCGCCCTTGACTTCGGAGCGACCTTGAGAAAGTAGTTTCCGCGCGGCCGCCGGCCGGCGGCCACGCTCGCTACGCTCACGGGCGCCGGGCGGCTCCCCCGGCCCGCGCCGATCCCGCTTCCGGCGTGCCGCCGGCCCCCAACCGGGGCGGCCCACAGCGAGCGGTGACCCGCGAGTCCTCGCTGTAGTAGGTGCAGTCTGAGCGTGCCATATCATCTTGTCTTCGTCGTATTGTCATCTTGTCGGCGCCCCGTAACTCGTTATCCTAATACAAATTTATATTTAGCGAGGTCAAATCTTCCACTTCACCACTTCCATTCGTGAGTGAACCTGGCTTGATCGTGGCACCAGGGATAGAGGAGCCGCATGGTTGGAGAGACCTAGGAGGGGGGGGGGGGGTCATAAGAGTAATGGACGGACATTGGAGTTGGAAATGCGTCAGTCACCAGCCCTCGTCCAGCTTCGGGGTCCTCTTAAGTGTTAAAGTCCCCGCTTGTTTTCCTCCATGTCATCCACCTGCATGCTCCCACGGGTCGCCGGACTGGCAAATTGAGGGCCTAGGTAATTATCCTGGGTGAAATTTTGACAACGATGGGTTTCTGACAGCTGCATGCACATATCGGGCCCCAAACAGCCCCCACTGGACCTTAAGTACCCTTAGCTAGTTCATGCACACTCACATGCATTCCCTTTCATTCTGAACGTTCGCTCCATTAATGACAAATGTAAATGTTTGGCCCTCGAATTTCCCTTCCAGTGGTATGTGCGCATTCAGCAAGTCTTGCTTTCTCTGACTGTTGCTTAGGGCTTTCTAGCCCAAAGTTAAATGTTAATTACCCGTGCTTAGGTCCACAACTGTGACCGGCTGATGCGACACTGTTGGTTGGGAAAGATATACTATTACTTTACTGCCTTCAAGGCTCGATGACACTGGGCTGCAATATTCCGTTAGTTTCTGATGGACTTATGCTGGGCTTGAGTAATAATGGCCGACATACCTACACTTAAATGAGTCAAATGCCTTTCCAGGACTTGCATACTCTAACTTGCAATCAGCGGGCACCCCCACAGGTGGCCTGGGCCACAAATCGGTCGGGATGGCCCCCTATCGTCTTTCTAACCTATCCTGCCCGGGGTCATGGTCGGGAGACACTCAAATCCCCTGCCTGTCCTTTCCTTGGGGGCTTACGGAACGCCAAACTTCATCTCCCCCGTCTGTGCCGTAATCGAGAGGCCCAGGCCTGCTGGAATAGCTGAGACGGGAAAGGAATACCGACCTAGCCGTTTTTGGCTTTTACCTAACTGCCCGCACAGATTCATCCAGACCCAAAATTGGGTGCCGCTGCCTGCGAGCTTACCCATTTGGACCCCGTCGGATCTGAACACCCTCGGGATGCCCTTCCGCGCTCTGGGATCACCAGGCCGGAGGGTTTTTGCGGCCTATAATTTCTCAAGTGAACCAGCTGCCTTGTGAATTATCCAGTCTTTTCGGCACGCTTTCCCAGGGGTTCAACCAACAGTGTTTCGTAATTTTCCCATCTTCTATCAGCCCTCCTCCGTCTCCTCCGAAGAGAAGAGGGCGGAGGCTCACGTTTGGGCCCATGGAAGATATCGCCCATGGAAGGGCGGCTTGCAGGCCGTCTCCTGACTAATTGCGTAATTTGTGTCACGTTTTTTTTCGTCACAGACGGTAGTCAGGTTCGTCCTGTCCTGTCTTGCCGGCTAGCTTTACATTAAGTAACGGACGAACCCGGAATTTATTCCCTGCTAAATCCCTCATTCGCACCTAGTACGTTTGGCCACTTAATGGTCAGTGGTTAATGGTTCGTTCAACTACATCAACTTAAGTATTTTGGATCTCCGAACGTTTACCAGGTCCGCGGCATTCAAGGGTAATACATGCGCTGATAAGTACAAAGCCTGAGGGCGAGTTTCCAGCGATTTCACGGTAACGTTATTTCCCATCGTGACTGCTTTGTGACATTTCCCCCTACAACAATTTACTTGTACGAGTTTGGTCTCCAGCATATCTCGGCGTGACATAAAACGCACACCACGGACCACAGGGTCCTCTATAATTAGCTTGAGTCTCAAGTCCATTCATTCCTTTCTAAATGTTATCCCCGGTTCCATATGTAATCAGCTTCCTGGGTTCAGTTGTTCGGTACTGTTACCCGCACCATTTAAAGCAGGTGGAAGTCTCGTAGACACGTGGTGCGATGGTTTAGTGACCCAGTGCCCGGAAAGTATTTGCCGCAGCACTTCCCAGGTCAAGAACCCTGGACTCGACGCCTTCGGCCGGGCGACACGTTGATTTGGGGAGCAGGTGTTTGGCGTGTGAGTGGAGAGCGAGGTAGAGAGAGCGAGAGAGAGTGTGAGAGAGAGAGAGAGAGAGAGAGAGAGAGAGAGAGAGAGAGAGAGAGAGAGAGAGAGAGAGAGAGAGAGAGAGAGAGAGAGAGAGAGAGAGAGAGAGAGAGAGAGAGAGAGAGAGAGAGAGAGAGAGAGAGAGAGAGAGAGAGAGAGAGAGATATAGATAGAGAGATATATATATATATATATATATATATATATATATATATATATATATATATATATATATATATATATATATATATATATATATATATATATATATATATATATATATATATATATATATATATATATATATATATATATATATATATATATATATATATATATATATATATATATATATATATATATATATATATATATATATATATATATATATATATATATATATATATATATATATATAT